>CM053026.1:285070728-285360088 GCA_028564925.1 Lithobates sylvaticus
AGAATTAACTTGTTAAAATTACAACACAAAAATTGTGACAAAGAATTACAACTTCAAAAACTCACCATGCCTCTTACTAAATACCTTGGATTGTCTACTTTCCAAAAAGGGGTAATTTGGGGGATATTTGTACTTTCCTGGCATTTTTGGCACTCGGTAATTGAGATAGGCAGTCATTACGTCAGGACTAATCAAGTTTCAAATATATATATAATTTGGGTACAGTTTTACATGGATGGAGTAATTGTCTTTCAAAGTATGACAGTGCGGATAACTGAAAATTGGCCTGGACTGACAGGGGGTGGAAGTGCCTAGACTTGACGTGGTTATAGAACACAAAAGAATACTGTCCCAGATATTTTTTTCATTGGTTCTAACATTTCAATTTTTAGGACAAACTTTTGAGGAGGGGGGGGTCTACCCATTTCTTCTAACGTACTGCTTTGACCTTGGCAGAAGGAAGTAGGCCATTAAAAGCTTGTCTTGAAAATGTAACTGTTAGTGCAAATACAAAAAATCATGCATAGTAATTAACAGTGTTTCCGTTGTCGGAAATTACGATCGTGTGTACACAATTCCAAAGCACAAAATTCCACGCATGCTCGGAATCAAGCAGAAAAGTCGCACTGGCTATTGAACTTCCTTTTTCTCGGCTCGTTGTATGTCACCGCGTTTTTGACGTTCGGAATTTCCGCCAATATTTGTGCGACCGCGTGTATGCAAGACAAGTTTGTGCCAACATCCGTTGGAAATAAATCCAGGATTTTGTTGTCGGAATGTCCGATCGTGTGTACACGGTATGAGGCTTTGGCATTCAGTAGTCAGTATTTTCCCTGTCAAGGCACTTACCTAAACCTCCAGATCAACCTGGGAACCAGCACAGCATGTGAAAACCTAGGTTTTCCTCATAGGTCTATGTCATGTGACTTGTGGCATAGCTTAGGACTCACTTTATGCTGGGTCCTGTGCTGATGAAGAGGTAAAGAAAGAGCTCCTGTTAGCACCATACTCTACCTGCAATATCAGAAATACCAGGCTATACTACAGTAACAGCAAGTAAAGCAAACATATTCATTATGCTGTCTTTTGCTAGATAAGTAAATTGTATAATTTGTTTTAATTTTGCTTGCCATCTTTTATTTTTTACCCTATCTCTGTACAGCTATATTGCAAAAAAGAAAAGTGAGGAAGTGGATGTGTATTTCTGCAGCACTAGTTTTAAACAGAACTGCGGTAAACACACACAGTTTTGTCAATGCACCCATGAATAGCTAGCTGTACAGGGGCCATCAGAGTAGCTCTTTACCTTGTGATTGCTGTGATGGCCAGTCACAGAGATCATACATGTAAACACCGCTAATGTTTACATTTGAGAGCCCTCCCCTTCCCACGATGGAGGAAGAAGAGGGAGGAGGAACTAATAACAGAAGGGATTGTAGGAAGGAATTGAGAAAGGCAGCAGGAAATTCAAGGAGGGGGGGGTTTAATTCATTTGGTTGTGGGATTACAACCAAGAATGCAGTGAAATTTGTACCAAGTTTCCTAATGAGACTCTGTGACAAAGGGGCAAAGCATGGAACCCAGTTAGGTAAGTTTAACTGGTGTCTCCTCCAATAACCCTGAAAACTGAAAAATTACCTGGTACCGAAGGAGTTTTACTAGTTTTACTTAAGTGGTTAAAGTTTTTGTTTTTCTTTAGCTTGTATGATGTTTCTTACTGTGGAGAACAGTTATTTATGAGGGGAACCAGAAATGTGTGAGCACTGATCACATTGATCAGTGAAAAAGGTCATGTAGGATGCCCCATATCTCTGTCTTCTGTAGCACATCTGCATTTTACAACCATTTCTGCAGCATGTACATAGTCTGAACCTACTGTAGCAGATACGCAGCATCTAATAGTCCCCTGTTGGAGTTGATTTACTAAAAATGGAGAGTGCAAACTCAGGTGCAGCTCTGCATAGAAACCAATCAGGTTCCATTTTTATTTTGTCAAAGTTTAATTGAGCAAGCTGAAGCTGATTGGCTACCATGCAGAGCGGCACCTGATTCTGAGTGCTCTAGTTGTAGTAAATACCCCGCTGAGTCTATCACATTACAGAAGCTGAATATAAAGCTGTTAAAGCATTTAAACTGAGACCCTCCACTGTAGATAATTATAGCTGCAAATTCACTTCAAGAATAATTTAAGTAAATGTCTAGGAAAAGTTTTACTTTACTCAGGTTATGGTACGAGCTTAGACATATAAAATATTAGGTATTGTTGAACACAAAGCTGGTACCAGTGTGATGAACTACTCAATGATGATGAAAAATCAAGGACATTCTACCAGCACATATCAACATTGTTCAAAATATTATCAAAAAAATTGGTCTCATCACAATTTACTTTCTTTCTCATTATTGACTGCTCTATATTAAACAAAAATACATTAATAATAATTATCTTTGCAGAACACATTTGTGTTGTGCTGTTCATTTTACTTTGTATTTGAAATATCAATCCATCATCATTATTTCTTCTTCTACATAGTTTTTTCTTAGTCATTTCTTGAATTGTATATTGTATTCTTGCTCCAGAGTAAGTGCATGTTACGTTTTTTTTCTCTTCAAATAAAGTAAAGTTAAAACGTTCTCCCATGCAGAAGAAGAAAGAGAGTGGCACTGTAGGAATCGATGAACCACAAGGCTGAATGAAATCCTTTGAGAGTGTAGCTAGGATGTGGAGTTGTAGAAAAGAAGATCATGTTATGTTTTTTAATTGCTCCTCTAGATTATAAACTTATACCTATGTGTATTTCATGGACATTTTAATAATGTTCAATAACTACAAAGGTGCTACTGGCAAATTGCAAGATACAAAAAAAGAATTCTCAAGCATATTATTAGGCCTATTACAGTATCCCAGCAACCAAAAACATCTTTTAGTAATCTTCTAACATTACCTGGGAAACACTAACGGTGTTCAGTCAGCTTCATTTAACTTCAGTTGAGTTTTATATCATTTTCTTTAAATTACTATATTTATTCACCCTAAAAATCAGGTGCAAATAGCGTGTGCGTGTTATACGCCGATACTTACATTTTTAGCTCCCTCGGAGGGAACAGGAAGGGGGGGGGGCGGGACGAGCGCCGTCAGATTACATACAGTGAGAATTTCCTGTTTACCTGGCGGCCTCTGTAATACGAAGTCCCGTCTCCTGGGCCGCCATTGGACAACTGTTTTGTCTATCATAGGATATTCTCACTGTATGTAATCTGTCGGCGCTCGTCCCACCACCCTCCCTGTCCCCTCTAGGCTGCAGATGGGCATTGATCAGGCTGCATTAAAGGCAATGGTGAGGCTGCTGCACTGATGGCAATGGTGAGGCTGCTGTATTGATGGCAATGGTGAGGTTGCTGCATTGATGGCAATGGTGATGCTGCTGCATTGATGGCAATGGTGAGGGTGCTGCATTGATGGCACTTGTGAGGCCATATTGATGTGGACTGAAGAGGCTGCATTGATGGCACTTGTGAGGCTGCAGATGGGCACTGACCCTTATTTTGCTTCAAAGTTCCTTATTTAAAATTTAAGTTTTTTTTTCTGAAACTTCCCTCTTAAAATGAATGTGCGTGTTATATGCCTGTGCGTGATTTATGCTGATAAATACAGTATTTTTCTGTCTGCCCACTGGTGGGATTACAGCCTCGTCAGCCTTGTCATACCTTGTACTGAGAAACTTCCTTCTCTCTCTCTGAGAAATATAGCACGCTATCCATTTGTGGGACTACAGTCTGTTGTCAGTATTGTCCTCTGTACCGAGTAACCTCTCTCTTCTAGAAGTAGAAATTGGTGGCTGCACACCGGAGTAGCAAAAAGTCCCTCTATTTCTCTTCAATAAAACATGATATAACACCACAGGATGGTAGCAGGAGCATCAGGTGCACCTGCTACCATCCTGTGGTTTTATATTATGTTTTATTGAAGAGAAATAAAGGGACTTTTTGCTACTCCAGTGTGCAGCCACCAATTTCTTCCTCTATATCATTTGCATGGAAGGCGAGCTGAGGCTTGCACCCGTGGGAGGAGTCCTCTCCCCAGCTCACCTGGAACCACTCAACTGGAGCTGTGTTTTTCTTTCCTATTGTTAACCTCTCTCTTCTCTCTGAGTAATACAACGCCCTGAATCCAATATTTTAAGAAGATTGCTATGGGAACACAAATACCTAATTTTCTGACTGATCTCAGAAGAAGATAACACAATGAACGTGCACTGTAAGATACATAAAACCCCTTCTGTTTTCAGATTGGTAGAAATTGTCTAATTGTAAACAATTAGGAGTCTTGACGCACGGAATGCAAGGATAAATATTTGAAACACTAGGTAGACCAATCCTCTTTGTCTATTTAAATGGCACATTTTCACATTCAAATAAAGCAAAATGTTAGTATTTATATAGACAGTCAACAAGAATATTCAGTGGCGGGGTACAATACCCTAGATTGAAATAAGACTAATTTCCCTAAAAGTTTACTTTCCATGTTATGCATTACTACAGTCTCTCTGCTGAAATGTCCATATATAAATAGCAATTTTACAGATTTTTAAATAGTCAACTCTTTGTGGATTAATTCTGCTTCATATTGACTGTAAAGTAGCCACAGAAGGTGGGTTAAAAATGTCTTACTTTGCTTTGATGCAGCTATTTGACAGATCCAGTTCAAATGCTTTCAATGTTCCTTTTTAATTTGCTGTATCCTACCGAGTCTGCATGTTTTGTACCTTATGTTCAATAGCAAGCCATGGGTGGTTTGCTGTCTGGGCTTGATGCTGTTATTGATCAAAAGGAAAAACATGTAACAGAAATTTTGTAGTATAAAAATAAGGGTGATATATGATTTAAATAAGAACTCTACCAAAGCACCATTTACAATGTTTACTAGGTGTTTTAGTATGTAGGGCAAAATCGGAGAGAGTTCAGAAGTGGTCTGTCTTTTTTGGAGCAATTCAATTGTTGTCTGAGAATCCTATTGAAATAAACAATATCTAAACTTTAGAAAAAAAATAAAATACTGCCTCTTACCTGCTTTCTCACTGCTCTGAAAATTGATCTGGATAGGTTCAACTGGTGTGACTCTTGCTACTTGGTCCTGAAACATGAAGTCACTCACATGTTTCTTTTTAAAAAGAGAAACCTCTTTGAAGTGAGCCTGTTGTGATTTTTTATTTTTTTGTTAAAGGTGTTGCTACCGTTAAGGCTGGCCATACCTTATACAATCCCCTTGTACAATTTTACTTTAGATTTACCAAAACCATATAATATGAAATCAAGCCTAAACAATTTTAAATTGTATGCAAAAAGATAGGCTCTTGCACTACATAGGAAGGTAAATCTAAAGGAAATTGTATAAGAAATTTGTATAATGTATGGTCAGCTTTAAAGAAGGTCAAAAATATTCACCATTCCTGGTACCGATGCCAAACACAGCTCCAATCACAAGAACTTGTCTCCCAAAGTCTGCTGGTGAAATGCCAAACACAGCTCCAATCACAAGAACTTGTCTCCCAAAGTCTGCTGGTAAAATTACTCTTCCAGGGCTGTCGATCTCCTCGGTCACAGTTCTCACTGGTTCCATCCTCTGACATCAAGCCACCACTTTCTCTTGAAGTGATAGAGGTCAGAGGTATGAGCTAGTGAGAGCTGCAAGGGACACAGGAAATATCAGTTTCCCCAGTGGATTTCAGGGGGTCACTTTAATAAGTGGAGTTAGCATACACGTGTTTATTTCTAAATCAAAATGTCTGTATAGTCTAGCTTGTAATTCAAATGAATCGTAATAAGGTGCATACCTTTTTATCTCTTCATTCTGCACATTATACATGTTGAATAAAGATTCGATATATGGTTTATTTTCCAACATCATCATTGGTATTATGTCAACTTGCATATAATGTATATAATACAGAAACAAAGGTCTTCAGTTTCTACTTGCATGTAGTTAATTTTATATCTGTGTTCAAAGGTTTACATACTTCATCTCTGTGACCACTGTACATCGTAGAGTTATTTTAGGTCGACCTCTGGTGTCCAATAAAGGGCATTCTTGATTGAGTCTGTATCACATCTTAACACACATGCAAAGCTTTCACAATGCTGACAAAGTTGATGTATAGCTTCCTTTGCCACTCTAAGCATTGTTCAATGATGTTACACAGGGTGAAGATTTTATCATTATATCCCTTCCCTGTATGAAATCCTGCCTTCTCTTTTGACTTTTCATCTCCTGTGCCAGATATTTGGTGGATGGTAATTCTGCTAAACATCGGCTGGCAATGGAGAGTAATGTGACAACTTGCCAGTTCCATTTGCTAAGTTTTGGTTTCCTATGTACAGTATGTTGATAATGATTTCTTATGCAAGTCTTATAGCACTTGTGTGTTTTAAATTGTGTAAAAGGTAGTTGAAGAATTGAGGCTTTAGTCCAAAGAACAGTAAACACACATGAACAGCGATGGAATAGCTTTGCATTGTAGGGAATGTGCAGTCTTTTAAAACTTTTTTTTTTTTTAGATATACGTACAGTATATCCAAATCAGCTTGGTGCAAATAATATTATCAATTATTTAGTGCAGCTATATTGGCTTATTTCATATACAAATTCTGTCTTCTGCTTTTTGGTGCTACAAAATAGTTGTGCTTAAACACATGCATAACACAAATATATGTAGTATATCTCTTCAATACATGCACATTTCCCCATGTTGTATCTCTTTAAAAAAGCAAGTACAGAACAATAACCATAAATCTGCCAGAAATCCATTGATTCCTAACCTATCTGAGCTGAAAATAATGTTAACAGCCCTGCCAGTGTTCAAACTTACTGGACTGCAAAACATGTCACCCTTATGTTGTGGAGATAAAGAAGGGGGGGGGGGGGGGTAGCTCGCTACTAGGAAGGGCTGACAGCATTGCATGTTAAGCATCGTACACACAATGCGATTGTTGGCCAACCGAGCGTCTGATTTTTGTCTTGAGGGCGTGTGCCACGATCTTGTCTTGCATACTAACTGTACACAATTGTTGTGCCACAAACATGAACGTAGTGACGTACTACGAGGAATTTGAGCTCTTGAGCACCACCCTTCTGCTAATTTCGTGTTTGGTGAGCATTGATTCCGAGCATGCGTGTTTTTACTTTCGACTTTTGTGTGATGGATTTGTGTACCGACCATCGGAAAATCTGACGTCAAACCGTCAACTCATCAAGCCGAAAATATACTAGCCTGCCATCCAACACTTGTTGGACGAAAGTTGGACAATTGTCAAAAGGAGTGTACTAACGGTAAGATTTTACAGTCAACAGACAATTTCCTGTCAACAATCGCATCATGTGTACGAGGCTTAAGGCACTGTGTTGGTAGATCAAACAGGTATTAGAATCACATTGGATTTCTAGCAGGATTAATATTATTTTTTTAGTACTTGCCGCATTTGTTAAGGCTATAAAACATTGAAAAATGTGCATGGATTGCAGAGGTGTAAATAATATTTATATTTTTTGCTTCTTTTCACAATTTATGTCTATGAGTCAGTCATTTCTTTGTAAATATGACATTGCGTTTGTGGCTGATATCTTAAAGTTTAACTGAGGGCAAAATCAAAAAAGACTCCCTGTAACATAATCATTTTAGTAACTGTTGCTCCTACTAGTAGATTTTTTTTATTTTTTCACTTTCCTTACGAGGCTAAGCGATTTCAATTAAAGCAGTTGGGAAAAAACATATAACACTGACAAGGCAGCATTTTTTCATGCGGGTCAAAAAATTTTCCACAAAAACAACCCACATACATGCTGAAAAAGTATTCGCTGGATATAGATTTTAATTTGTTTGTCTGTTACTTAAAGTCGATTTAAAATCCATATCCACAGGGTGAAGGCAAAATTTTGTTTCTTTTAGTGCATTTATTGCGTTAACCACTCGACTATTTTGGAAGATTTACCACCCTTCATGACCAAGCCATTTTTGCAATATGGAACTGCGTTGCTTTAACACAAAATTACAATGCTGTACCCAAATAAAAATTAAGTCCTCTTTTTCCCATAAATAGAGCTTTCTTTTAGTGGTATTTGATCACCTCTGCAATTTAAAAAAAAAAATTACCTTCTGCTATAAAACATATCCAATAAAAAAATGTAAAAAATCTAATTTCTTCATACATTTAGGCCGATATCTATTCTGCTACATATTTTTGGTAAAAAAAATCCCAATAAGCGTATATTGATTAATTTGCGGAAAAGTTATAGCGTCTACAACTATGTGATATTTGTATTTATTTATTTTTATTTTTTACTAGTAATAGCAGTGATCAGTGACTTCTAGCGGGACTGCGATATTGCGGCGGGAACCAGTGACATCACAGTGATCAGTGCTAAAAAATATGCACTGTCACTGTACTAATCCCACTTGCTGGGAAAGGGTTAACATCAGGGGCAATCAATGGGTTAAATGTGTGCCCAGTCTTTGTTTTTCTAAACTGTGGGAGATGCTTTTACTAGGGGAAGGCAAGGGTCCATGTCCCTGCTTTGCACAGACAAAGGATCCATGCCTTCCCTCCTGTCAGAACAGCGATCTGCCTTGTTTACATCTGTGTTTGATCATCAGCAGGTCCTGTCGGACATGGAGTCTCCTTGGTACCCACCGCTGGGCTCCCGCTGTTTGTAATCACATAGGGAGTGAGCAGCCTGGACCGCACATGTGCACAAGAGCTGGATCACTTATATATATATACGTGATCTGGCGCACAGGTGCCGCCCTGCAGCAGTAAAACTGCTATGGGGCAGACCTGAATAGTTAAGGTAAAAATGTTCCACTAGCTCTTCTTCACCCCACCCTCAAACATTTTCTTGACACCTCTCACGATCCAGCGCTGTCGCCACTGGCAGCCCCAGTCTTCTCTTTTTGAATTGATAGGCTACACTGAGATCAGTGGGAGCCATAGATTGCTTTGTCAGTCAAATCCTTTGAGAAGGAAGTGGGGGACATGGCATGATGTGTCTGTGGAGCTCAAGAGCGTACCTGCTCTGGTGCCCCCATAGCACACAGCTTGCTATAGAGGAACTAGCAGGGAAAAGCAGAGGACAGCATTGGTGGCATGGGCATCTGCAGGTAGGGGCAAGGGGGGTCAAGTGCCCCCCCTGGAATCAGGGATCAGATCTTAAATTCAGCACAGTTGTGTCGGTATCAGGGTGCGGGCAGCCCGCACCTGGGTGCCACCCACCAGTGGGGTTACACCATCAAGGTGCTTTCAAGCCCCCCCATCAGTGTAGTGTGACTTTGGATCTTTTCCTTGCTCACTCCAGCAAAGAACTCGGTGGCGCTGTGACAGGAGAAAGGCGAGCTGCGGGCTGTGAGAGGTTTCCCCCGATCGCCCCCCACCTTTCTCCTGTCAGGAAGAAGAGATGGCGGGTTTTACCGATTCCCTGCCCAGCTTCCTGCCCACTCCGTTCCTTCCCTATTGGCCATAACTGAGGGCCAATGAAAGGAGACTAGGAGAGGAGAGCATCATGGGACATGTAGTTTCAAAGATTGGCGGCCCATTTTCCACAGGGAGGAGGCTACAGCTTGATCAAGAGAGAGATTGAGAGACTGCAGCCTGGAAAAAAGCTGAGGGAGAGAGTGTTATAGGACAAAAAACGAGGAGTGTGCTGGGCAGAAGCCAGAGAGAGCCACACTGCCCAGTGCCACCAGAGAGAGAGAGCCACGCTGCCCAGCACCACCAGAGAGAGAAAGACTGAGCCACTACCAGGGTACAGACATGCTACACTACTGACCAGAGTCGCCCCCGGGGAACCCAGAGTGAGCGATCATCCAGCCGGAGGGATCACTACTGTAGTTTTGCTGGGTCTGGTAAGAGGGCCTGTTGGCCATTATCCACTACTTATCCTAGGGACTGTACTACATCTCTGACCATCATAATGTGATAATGACATTGTCGAAAAGGGGCGGTGCATGGGTGACCCTAAAATGATGCCCCCCCTAAAAAAAAGTTCTGTGGACGCCCATGATTGGCGGGGAAACACCCAAAGAGGGAAGGGGCCAGCTCTGTGCAATATCTTTGCACAGAAGCAGTTAACCTGTTTTTTATTTTAATTTTACAAAAATGCCGCTAAAAACACTTTAACCACTTGCCGACCGCTGCACACCAATATACGTAGGCACAATGGCAGTGGTGGGCAAATGGGCGTATCTGTACGTCCCCTTTAATTGGCGGGGCTAGCAGGTGCACGCGTGCCGCCTAGTACAGTGTGACCGCGCACGCGGGACCGGCGGACTCGATGTCTGCCGGTCTCTCGGCGATCGTGTCACAAAGCCACAGAACGGGGAAGTGCCTATGTAAACAAGGCATTTTTCCCGTTCTGCTTTGTGACATGACAGAGATCACTGCTCCCTGTCATCGGGAGCAGTGATCACTGTCATGTGAGTTAAAGCCCATCTCCCCCACAGTTAGAATCACTCCCTAAGACACACTTAACCCCTTGATCGCCCCTAGTGGTTAACCCCTTTCCTGCCAGTGTCATTTACACAGTAATCAGTGCATTTTTATAGCACTGATCGCTGTATAAATGACAATGGTCCCAAAATAGTGTCAAAAGTGTCCATTGTGTACGCCATAATGTGGCAGTTAAGATAAAAATCGCAGATCGCCGCCATTACTAGTAAGAAGAAAATTATAATAAAAATGCCATAAACTATCCCCTCTTTTGTAGACGCTATAACTTTTGCGCAAACCAATCAATATACTTTTTTTTACCAAAAATATGTAGAAGAATACATATCGGCCTAAACAGTTTTTTGCTAAATATATGAGACTGGGGCGGAGGTTGATCTTCCAGCAGGACCCTAAACATACAGCCCCTAAACATACGACCCTAAACATACAACGACCCTAAACATACAGCCAGAGCTACAATGGAAAAGCTTAGATCAAAGCATATTGTGTTAGAATGACCCAGTCAAAGTCCAGACCTAAAACCAATTAAGAATCTGTGGCAAGACTTGAAAATTGCTGCTCACAGATGCTCTCCATCCAATCTGACAGAGCTTGAGCTATTTTGCAAAGAAAAATGGGGAAAAGGTTCACTCTATAGATGTGCAAAGCTGGTAGAGACATCTCCAAAAAGACTTGCAGCTGTAATTGCAGCGAAAGGTGGTTCTACAAAGTATTGACTCAGGGGGGCTGAATAGAAATGCACGCCACACTTTTCACATATTTATTTGTAAAAAATCTTGAAAACCATTTATCATTTTCCTTCCACTTCACAATTATGTGCCACTTTGTGTTGGTCTATCACATAAAATCCCAATAAATTACAGTTATGTTTTTGGTTGTAACATGACAAAATGTGGAACATTTCAAGGTGTATGAATACTTTTAAGGCACTGTATATAAGAACTGTCAAACGTCAAGCCAGGCATTTGGTGGTTTGCCTTCATTGACAGCGGAGCAATTTTTTTTCTTTTTTGGGTCGGCGGTGCGGCAGATGTCGTGATTGACTATAGATTTACATTGGAGGACACTGTTTTTTATTTTTTAAGTAAATGAAAACAGTCAAAAACAGTTTTTATTACTTTCTGACACTTTTTTGATGAATGGGTAGGGGTACTAAGCACCCCATACTTATTCACATAGGGGGAGTGTGATCTGGGAGCCCCCTTCTTAAAGGGGGCTTCCAGATTCCGATAAGCCCCCTGCCCACTCAACCCCACCATTTGCTGGCTTGCCAGGCTGCCTGCTCGGATAAGGGTCTGGTATGGATTTTGGGGGGGGCCCCATGTCGTTCTTTTTTTGTTTTTTTTTGGCATGGGGTTCGCCTTAAAATCCATACCAGACCTGATGGGCCTGGTATGGACTGGGGGGGGATCCCATGTCATTTAAAAAAGAAAAATTCTGTTGTCGGCAATTTGCCTGCAAATTTAAATGTAATTTCAGACATCTTTAAAATGTAATTTCATGCATTTTTTCTTCTTTAGAAATTAAATTTTTGCTGCAGCATGTTCTTTACATGCTACAAATGCACCACTTTACAGGCAGAATACGGGGACCCCCCAGACACTATATTTAAAGTAATTTTTTATTTTTGCACTTTAAGTAACATTAAAATTACTGCTCCTAAAAAAACAATCTTTAAAAAATATTGCATTGATACATGTCCCCCAGGGCAGTACCCAGACCTCCATACCCTTTATGGTCAATAAGTTGCATATAAGCATTCAAAATGGGGACAATTTATTTTTTAAGTTCGGCTCCCATAGATTTCAATGGAGTTCACCGTTCAGGTGAGAACTTTTTCTCTGTTTGGGAGTTCTGGTGCGAACCGAACAGAGGGGTGTTCGGCCCATCTCTACTCAGTACATTACTATACATTGTATCTTTTTGGAAAGGAATGCTTACTTTTCCAGCTGCTTATTTCATTGGCCTTCCCATCCATCCTCCAGATGGCAAGATGTACCAAGTGTTGGAAGTGCTTCTGGGAAAATCATGAATCAATTTGCTTAGACTGCTCTTTTTTGCAGCCCAGTATTATGAGACTGTGCATGTGTGGGTAGAGAATACAGCCAAGTGTTTGTTCATGAGTTTCCAGGGATTCGCATCCAATGCTCAGTCGATCCTGCTATCTGAGGGACGGAGAGGGGAGGGTAACAAACTGAGAAGCTGAGAACTGCACTTTAATGTAGTGAGGACATTGCAATGCATGCAGCTGTTTTTGGCAAAAGTCAGTAAAGGTGAACTAACCCTTTAAACTGAGACAGAGTAATTGTATTGCAAGTCGCAATGAAATCCCGCTAAAGTAGTGCCGGAACCTTCTTCAAGATTGCTGCGACTCTGGTGCTGCGCTTTCTGAATGGTCCCTGCTGTCTTCTGGGACCTGTGTGTCTACCAGAAGGCAGCATGGGGGGGGGGGGGGAGAAGCTGGACATTACGTAATTTGCTGCAAAATGGGCAGTGATCTTTCCCCGAAAGTGGGAGCAGATACCTGGATTTGACAGGTATCTGCTCTCCCCTCGCCCCTGAAAGGTGGCAAATCTGGCACCGGAGGGGGGAACGAATCTGATCAGCAGAAGTTTAATTTCTGGATGGAACTCTGCTTTAAAAGTGAAATCCACCTAGCACTTTCAAAAGCAGTTACAGCAGCATTTTTTTTTTTTGGGGGGGGTAAAGATTTTACATAAATGAGTGACAGCTGACCATTGTAAGCACCCCTAGCAGTGTTAATGGTTTGTCTCAACCCTCCTACTGCCACTTTGGACAACTTGGTCTGTTAACCACTTCAGCCCCGGACCAATTGGTAGCCTAAGGACCAGGCCCCTTTTTGCGATTCGGCACTGCGTCGCTTTAACTGACAATTGCGCGGTCATGCGACGTGGCTCCCAAACAAAATTGGCGTCCTTTTTTCCCACAAATAGAGCTTTCTTTTGGTGGTATTTGATCGCCCCTGCGGTTTTTATTTTTTGCGCTATAAACAAAAATAGAGCGACAATTTTGAAAACAATGCAATATTTTTTGCTTTTTGCTATAATAAATATCCCCAAAAAATATATAAAAAAACATTTTTTTTTTTCCTCAGTTTAGGCCGATACGTATTCTTCTACATATTTTTGGTAAAAAAAATCGCAATTAGCGATTATTGATTGGTTTGCGCAAAAGTTATAGCGTTTACAAAATAGGGGATAGTTTTTATAGCATTTTTGTTAATATTTTTTTTTTTACTAGTAATGGCGGCGATCAGCGATTTTTATTGTGACTGCGACATTATGGCAGACACATCGGAAATTTTTTACACATTTTTGGGACCATTGTCATTTATACAGCAATCAATGCTATTTAAATGCATTGATTCCTGTATAAATGACACATGCAATGAAAGAGTTAACCACTAGGGGGAGGGGAGGGGTTATGGGCTGTGACGTGTGTGTTTTTTTACATTAGGGGGCAGGTCTGACGTCTGACGTCATTGATCGGCTTTCCCGATGACCGGGAACAGCCGATCAATGACAGGCAAAGTAGGAAGCGCGGGGAGCGGTTTGTTTACACAGACCTCTCCCCGTTCTTCAGCTCTGTGACCCGATCGCGGGACACCAGTGGCGATCGGGTCCGCTGGTCCCGCGGCCGGGGGCACGGAACTCCGACCGGGTCGCGAGCGCGCTGCTGGCGGCGCGCGCACGACCCACGGGCAGGCAATTAAAGGGCCACGTTTATATACGTGATTTTGCCTGCCCGTGCCATTCTGCTGCAGTATATCTGCGTGAGGCGGTCGGGAAGCGGTTAAAGGAAGTTGAAAAATAACAAACTTACTGGCTGGATCACCAAGTGAAAAAAATAGGGAGAAAAGGGCTAAAAAGGAAAATGATTGCAGCCATCACATCTATAATTTAGTAAGCTGCAATACAAAATAATATTTTGTTCTTGGGTTTAATGCCGCTTTAAAGTAAAAATAACCACTATACTTTCCCTTTAACATTATCAATCCCAGACACCTTCTCTTTGTTTTAAATTATTTTAGAGCTACTATAATTTCTTCCTTGATGTTCTGTGTTGAAATTTAATTGAAGTATTCAGGCTATAAGATTTCTTGGTTTCTCTCTTGCTGTAAATAGGAGAGATGAGGTGGGTTTGCTCTTTGCACAAATAACTTTGATTATTTGGTGTATGTTACCTTGTTTTGTTTTACTAGCCATCTCCTAAGCATTTAATGCTGCACATAAAAGCTCACCTGTTCTCACCATTTTCTGGTTGTGGATCAGTGTACTGGTATTTCACCCTTCCCTGTATCATTACAGACTTGGAATTATTCAGATGCGACTTTGAATCTACAGCTGATCCTCTCCTTCTTTTTTATTCCTGTTTATTTATTACAGAAGAACCTGAAATCTACCTGTTGTCCACCTTTGCACCAATGTGTTTCAAAGTGGCTCTGTCACTAAAATAGATTTTTGAAGGGCCCTTGTGTTTTGTTTTTTGCTCTGTAGCTTACATTTTACATTTAGCACTCAGTCAATCAAAAACGTGTGGTGTGGCTAAAGTCAACTTATTAATTTAGTTGGTGTGTGGTGAGACGTGTTCTCATAGCACTCAATTCAGTCCAATGTTCTTTCTGTATGTCTAAATATTTAAAATCTCTTCATTAACCACTTGTCTGCCAGGGATTTTTTTCAATTTTTGCAAAGGTTAAAATCTGCAATTTTTCAATTGCTAGACATTACTTTAGACTCCCAAACTATATATTTTCTTAAAGCGGAGGCCCTGGAGATTGCCAATTGCAATTTTTTTATGATGCATGATATTTTCACAGCAATTTATCAAACATATTTGAGTCCAAGTTATTGTTAGATCTCGTTTACATGGGGGGGGGGGCAGCAAAAGCAGACAGTTGAGAGACTTTACTGCAACCCCCATTTGACCACCAAGTCAAATGCCATATTGCGATTACAAACTTTATACAACAGATTGCATTCATCAGGCATTACTGTTGCCAGAGACAGCCCATTCAAATAAATAGGGCAAAGCCACAACCGGGCTGCAAATGTGTGTAATGCACCCAGTGTTGGTGTATTGCTGCAGGCTTTCAGCGCTTACCACAGGCTGTGGGGAAGGTGACATATCACCTACAAGCCACATGTCAAATGTCCCTAAAATATAATCCACCATTAATCACTTTTCAGAGTGGCAGCAAACAAAGCTGTACATGTAAAAAATCCTGCTCCTTAAAATGTGGTTTTATCTAACTTTCCTATATGCCACTCTTGTGTTCTCTTGTAACATAAGGTGGGTGGATGGAACCACAGAACACAGTTTGGGACTAGGCATCCAACACACCTGGAAGCCATAACAAGAGAGTGAAGCTGAGCATTGGGATAGGGATATATTAACCACTTACCATCCAGCAACTGCATACATACAGCCAGACGGGAACAGTGCTAATGCCGGTGGGCGTACCCATATGTCCTCCCAAAATGGCTGCTTGTGTGCCCTCTCTAGAACATGCAGTGGCAGGATCTGTGATCGATGTACTGGGCCACTGTGAGTAACCCTGGTACTAAGTGATCACTGTGACCAATCAGATCGATCAGTTACAGTAGTAAACAAGGCTATCATTGTTTACTACTGTGTTAGATCTCTGTGATTGGTCACAGCATTTACAGGGAAAATCACAGCGGACCTGTACCATGTGACAACTGTGACCAATCACATCATCAAAGTAGTAAACCAGGTTTCATGAATAAAACCTTTGAACAGTCTTACCAATTGCATACTACAGTGATTATCATCATAATAAGCAATCATCACACCCTAAAAATCACACCCTAAAAAAAATTGTAAAAAATATATATATATATATAAATTTTGATTTATTTATGTATTTTTACATAGTCTAACCATTCAGTGTCCCTAATCACCGCCGCACCTGCCACAGTGACCCTGATCCCTGTCACACCAGTCATATTGTCCCCAATCAACGCCACACTAGTTAAAGTGTCCCTGATCACCGAAACACCAGTTACAATGTCCCTGATCACCACCACATCAGTTACAATGTTCCTGGTCACCACCACAACAGTCCCAGTGTACCTGATCACAGCTATGCCAGGTTCAATGTCCCTGATCACTATTACATTAGTTACAGTGTTCCTGATCACCACCACACTGGTCCTAGTGCCCCTGATCACTGCCATACCAGTAATATTGTCCCTAATCACTACCACACCAGTTACAGTGTCCCTGATCATTATTAGATGTGTAATTTATGCTCCTTGAGTTCTGAGCCTCTCTATGTGGCTAGGCTGTGAAAAAGTCTCACATTTTCGTCATTGATGTAACAAAAATTTAAAAACCCAGTGGTGATTAAACACCACCAAAACAAAGCTCTAGTTGTTTACCAAAAATTATTAAAATTGAATTTGGGTACAGTGCTGCATGCCTGAGTAATTGTCATTCAGTGTGACAGTGCTTAAAGTGGTTGTAAACCCTTACAGACCACTTTAACCTACAGGTAAGCTTAGGTTAAGGCTTACCTGTAGGTCCAAGAAATATCTCCGGTTAAGGAGATATTTTACAAAAAAAAGTGCGTAGACAACGGCGCAGGCGCACTGAAGGCAAGTGAAGGCAAACATGCCGTCACTTACGGCACCCGCGCGTATGTGCCGGAGTGACGTCATTGCTGCTCCAGTCACTCACAGCACCGGAGCAGCAATACCCAGAAAGAAGATGGACGCTCTGTGGAAGAGGGGACAGTGGTAACATCGCTGGCTCCTGTGTCAGGTAAGTGACACATAATGGGCTACTATGTGATGCATAGTAGTCCATTGTGCTTTACCTTTGCAGGGAAACAAAGAGGAAGTAAACCCATTAGGGTTTACTTCCTCTTTAAAGTTGAAAACTGGCGTAAAAGTGTCTGGTCTAAAAGTAAGTAAAGCATAATATAACCCAAAAGAAAAAAAAAAGAAAATATTGCAGCTTACTAGTCCTTAGATGATGGGTGGCTGCATTTGTTTTTAAAAAGTTTTTAAAGTCCTTAAAATCGGGGGAAAGTAGTGGGTGCGTGTTATACGCCGATCCCCCCCCAAAAAATGACAAAAATAGCGAGCCGCGCCGAAAAATAGTGAGCCCCGCTGAAAAAGACCGAAGCGCCGTCGAAAAAGACAGAAGCGCCGCCGAAAAAGACCGAAGTGCCGCCGAAAAAGACCGAGCCGACTGTCTAGCTCGGCTCGTAGTCCCGCCTCCCTGCGCTCGCTCCCGAAACAGCAGGAAAGGGGGGGCTCAGAGCGAAGCCAAACAGTCGGCTCGGTCTTTTTCGGCGGCACTTCAGTCTTTTTCGGCGTCGCTTCAGGCTTTTTCGGCGGGGCTCGCGCGGTCTGTCTTGGCGTCGGGAAATTTCAACGTGGGCAAGGCTGCAAATGACGCTGGCAAGCTGCAAATGACACTGGGCAAGCTACAAATGACGCTGGCAAGCTGCAAATGACGCTGGGCAAGCTGCAAATGACACTGGGCAAGCTGCAAATGACACTGGGCAAGCTGCAAATGACACTGGGCAAGGCTGCAAATGACGCTGGGCAAGCTGCAAAGGACGCTTAAGTGTAAGTTTTTTTTCCCCTAAACTTCCCTCCTAAAACATTTTTTCCTTAAAATGCCCTCCTAAACTTGGGGTGCGTGTTATACGCCGGTGCGTGTTATACGCCGATAAATATGGTATGTCAGTAATACACTTCCTAAACCTACACTCACTTCCCCCCTGTATCTAATAAGTAAGCCATGTTGGCCACCCAGGCTGGACTTCACATGTGTCTGCTTTTATTTATCTCCATTATGTGGAGGGATTAATAATTTGCAGAAGGAAGATAAGATTGTTTTATTTTTCAAGTTTAGCTCACAGAAAGTGATGAGGACACTATATTTTTTGCAATAAAATAAAAAAGGAATACAATAGCAGCCACCACATCTAAAGCCTGGTACACTTGTACTGGCTGAACCAACCGATTTTCAGTACATTTATACTACTGTCTAAAGCCCCATACACACGGTCGGACTTTTTCATCAATTTGGTCCGATCGGACAAGGTTGATGAAAAATCAGACCGTGTGTATGCACCATCGGACAGTGTTCGTCGGTTTGTCCGTCGGACAAAGTCTTATCTCCTGCTGGAAAGATTTGCCGTCAACCCGGTCCGATCACACCAAATCCGATCGTGTGTACGGTTGTCCGACCGGACAAAGTGCTACGCATGCTCAGATCACATTACAAGACCAAAGCTATTGGCTACTAGCCTCTACGTAGTCCCGTCGTAGGCAACAAACGTCACCACGTTCAGAATGATCGGATTTTCCGACAACTTTGTCCGACCGTGTGTACGCAAAACCAACATCGGACAAAGTATGACGGACATGGTCCGACGGACCTGGTCTGCGGATTGTCCGACCGTGTGTATGGGGCTTTACAGAGGCCAGTTCAACGAAAACCAGCATTGGAAAACAAGCATGTGATGAGTGCTTGCATCCATTGGTGCTGATCAGTGTATTCTGACAAGAGGGGAGGCAATAGCAAAGCCGGAGAGATCTGTGAGTTTTAGTTTTTTTTGCTTAACCGCTGGTTTAGCAAAAAAATTTTAAATAAAACAAACAAACATTTATCTTTAAAATAATTGTCTTTATCATGGTGATTACTGAGCACTGTTTTAGTTGAAACAGCAGAGTCACTTTAAAAGATCACTGTTTGTGTAGTCCCAATAGGGAATCACAAATCATACAAAGGTGAAAAATACTGTGTGCTGTGGAATGCTTATACCAGCATACTGTTAATAGCAGGTCACCCTTTATTAAAGCTTTTAACCTTTGCTAACTCTGTTTTATAGCCAATTTTTATATATCTCCGGCTTTTACTTATAAAATTCACCAGAGACTTTAACAAACTTAAAATAACTGCTGTAAAAACACTGACTCTACATTTTGCCTTCAGCATTTTATTTCCTTTTCAAAGGTACTAAAGCATTATGTTCCATGGTTCCTTTATATTTTGGACTTATTTTTTATTATAGAAAAAAATATGCCACACAGGTGAAGAGACCTGGATTTTAAAAAGTGCAAGCATTTTAAAGGCTGGTCATACACTCATTGCAATTTGGCCAGTTTGGCTGCAGTAGCTGAGCACTGCATAGACATTTAGTCTTAAAAATGACCATGTCATTAAAGATTTATGGAGGCTGCCATTGCTGTCACCTTCTCATAATGTGTGTTTCCTGGCTGTGTTGTTTGAATCACAGGCAAAGGACATGCATACTATAAATGAATGTCAGACGTCCTTATTTCTATATTTGTTTCAAGTTATCAACACAGGAAGCATTGAAGTCAACAGATGAGTATGTCAGCCCAGTACCTAGCATTTTCAAAAGCAATGGTCAACAATGGCCACCTCCATTCTTGTGTACCCAGCCCTCCAGCATCCCATACTCTAGCCAATATGCATTCACCAAGTCCAGCTATAAAGAATAATGGTTTGGCTTGCATCAAGCTCAGAGCACAGAAATTCGTTTTTATGGCCTGACCTGGCACTTGCACTCTGGCTTGAATAAGACCTGTGGAAGTACTGGGTTCCACAAAATGGATATGTTGCCTGCTGCTGGCTAATTACCTAATTTATTTTTATTTTACTACATCTGAGGTATGGAGGCTGATTCACTAAAGAAGTTGATTATCGTCACACAATAAAGTGTGTGATTATTCACTTAAGCCTCATACACGCGGTTTGATTGTCGTATGACCGAGCGTCTGATTTTTGTCAAAAACGCGTGTGCAGTATTTTGTCTAGCATAATAACTATCTGCAAATTGTTGTTCGACAAAAACGAAAAGTAGTAACATACTGCGAGAGTATAAAGAGGAAGTTAATTTCTTGAGCGCCACCCTTTGGGCCCCTTCTGTTAACTTTGTGTTAGTAGAAGTTTGGCGTTGATTCACGATTTTCAGATTGTTCCTGATCTTCAAATGACAGTTTGGGAGTAGGCAGTTACATTAAAAATAAAACAATGGGAAATTAACTAGGGACACCAACATAGTTGTATCTTTGATCTTAAAAACTACGGGATAATGGTGTTATGGTAACTTCCCCAAAAAAACAAACAACCATAATATTAATATTATTTATATCACTACAAAATAAAAGCCTTTTAAAATACGTTTGGCATAACTACATCAGTATCACCATCAAAGCAGCTTCATTATTATATCATTAAAGAAGAAGAGAATGTGCGCTGCATTTCGACATTTCATTAATTGCCGCATCACGAATGTCAATTCTAGATTACGAACAGTAGTTTACAAGACCCAACTCTTCCGGGTCGTTCCTTGATTCCGATCATGCGTGTTTCTACTTTCAACTTTTGTGTGGCGATTTCTGTACTGACCATCCGAAAATCAGACATTGAGCTGTCGTTTGTCAAAAATGTACTAGTCTGCTCATTCAGCTTTTGTCTTACGAAAATTTAAATCGGATGTCGAAAGGAACATACTAACGGTAATAATTTAGGACGACAGGCCGTCGAACGAAAATTCACTTCCGAAAATTTCGCATTGTGTATACGGGCCTTAAGACCCCATATACACTATTAGATTTTCTGCAGATTTTTGTCTTCAGATTAACCAAAACCATATTATATGAGGTCAAAACTTAATGCCCCGTACACACGATTGGACTTTCCGCCAAAAAAAACGTGGATTTTGTTTGAAGGATGTTTGCTCAAACTTTTCTTGCATACACACGGTCACATAAATGTGTTGGCCAACAATTACGAACATGGGAACGTGGTGACGTACAAGACGTTCGACGAGCTGAGAAAAAGGAAGTGCAATAGCCAGTGTGGCTCCTTCTGCTTGATTCCGAGCATATGTGAACTTTTGTGCGTCGGACTTGTGTACACACGATCGGAAATTCCGACAACAATGTTTTGTTGGCAGAAAAATTGAGAACTTGCTAGCCAACATTTGTTGGCGGAAAGTCTGACAACAAATATTCGATGGAGCATACACACGGTCAGACTTTCAGCCAACAAGCTCACATCCAACATTTGTTGTCAAAAAATCCGATCGCGTGTACGCGGCATAAGAATTTCAATTTGTATGCAATCAGGCAGGCCCTTGCACTACATGGTTTTGGTAAATCTGAAGACAAAAATATGCAGAATATCTAATCGCGTGTATGGGGTCTTAGGATGTCAGTCCCAACAGCTCAGATTCCTGTACTCCTCATAAGCATCAATTTGAAGAGAGAACTGTTACAATCCCTCACAGTACTTTATTTGGTGCTGGGTTTGTTTGAATGTCTCTGATCGCTTATCTTTACCCAAATAAAGTATTATTTGGAGGATTAATTTAGGACTTCAGCTCTCTCTTCGAATGTCACAAATATGCCCAGATGAGACAAAATCTACAACTAGCACATATTAACTGAAATAATTAACATTAACTACATATAACACTAATTTATTGCAATGCTAATAGCAAAGGTCAGACAAACATGACATGGTTTTCTGCTAGAGATAGAATTGATGTTTTATCCGTTAACTATCAAGCAGTATGGAGGTTAGCAAAGATATGCTTATGAGTGACAAAATCAATTGGCATTAGTTGCAGAGGTCTTTAAGCAGACTTCTAGTATATTACAGAAAACAAATGGTCTTTTATGAGTTTATATTGAAACAAATGTGTGCCCAAGATAGTGAAAAGAGCATATGATTTTCTTTTTGAAAAGTATGAAATGTGCACATCAATATACAGCCTTATTATGGTTGTATATAGGCAGAGCTCTTACCGATGGAGGCAGATAGATCCAATATATATATATATATATGAACTGTAGAAAATAGTTGGCCATTTAAATTTGTAGCCATCTATTTTTTTTCAAGCAGTATTTTGAAGGGTTTTTTACGCTAATTTTAACATAAATAACTTTTAGTATTTGTTAATCTTAATAACCATGTTAAAAAGTGTTGAAATCAAGTCACGTCTTCTACTGCCAAAGCTGCATTGCATCATGTAACATGCTGATAACTTCAATTATGTGAAATGATACAAACTTTTTCTATAGCAAGTAGAACTATGCCACAGGGGGTATTCCATCCCCACTGCTTCTGAATCAGCATGTTACTCTATTTGCTGATTACCATGTCCCTGGATAGCATATGCCTAGTACATTACTTTTTTTTTTTTTTAAAGCATATTTGCAACCTCATAGATGAAAACAAAATTTGTTTTTTTGCTCTAGAGGTATATATGATGTTCATGAAATAGTCTCTCTGATTTCTTTATGTTAAAATGTATCCCCATTTAACTTTGGTAAGGCTGCCGAGGCTTTGCAGACTCATTTTATATTTTATTAAATTTTTATGCGCTATAAGTAACAAATTCACCTACTTTTTAAAATCAACACAGGTCTGTGAATCTAAGTCAAAGTGTTCTTTTACAACTGCCTGAAAACTTATTTTCTCTTATGGCTTTTACAAGAAACAAAATGAAATGAAACATTTTAAAGCTGCTGAATATTTGTACATCTGTATGCATTACGCTGTATTTAGATCTATGTAGGGTGCATTTCACTCTTGCATTGTGGCTATAATATAAAGCACTGAATAAAAGTGACCAAGAAAAACAACTTTTATAAAAAAAAAATATATATATATATTGCTTAGAGGGGTGATCCATCTTAAATAAAAAATGAACATAAACTTGAGATATATTGCAGTAATTATATGAAGGAGCTACCTATTACTTAGATATAGCCACGTATGGGCCCTTGCCCAAGCTTATTTTTCCTCAGGGAACTAAGTCCATTTATTCAGGTGTTATGATTCTCATAAAATGTGAACATATATGATTGGAGGGAGACTCAGTAGCAGTTTTCCATTTGTTGCAGAATGGAAGACGATATCTGAGACCTGAATAAATGCTAAATAAATAAGGTCTTGAGTATCACAGAAATGTGCATTTGAACACAGCTAAAAGCAATCTTGGGAATTGCATTATATGTGTTTGAGGTAAATCTGACATGGTTTGGAATCAACAAGTCCAGTGCAGACACACATTAAGGCATTGGACTTGGTTATCTAAGCTATAACACATTTTTTAAAACAAGTCTTGCCTTCAGGCTGGGTTCACATAATTGCGGCCGCAAGTTCGTGCCTGGGGTCCAGTGAGTTGCTGCACACCAGTTCAGGTGCGGTTTCAGGTCCAAATTTTTGCCTAAATTTGCACCTGAACCAGGCCCAAAGACGCACGGGACCCTTTTTCAATCTGGACAGCGGCTACCCTGGACATGTGTGATCCGGCTCCATTGGGAGCCATTCACACTTAGACATGTGCAATTCGTTTCGTTTTTTTCCGTTTTTCTTTTTTTTTCGTTATATTCGTTCATTCGTTATAGTACGAATGAACCAACGATTCGCTAAAAATTTTAACGAATCGTTCGAATCGAACGAATCCGAAAACAACGAAAATCCGAAAAAAACTAATTGGAAACAACTAATCTACGAAAGAAGAAAATCTGAAAAACGAAAACAGGAACAACGAAAATCAAAATGATCGAAAAAATTCGTACATTCGTAACTTTTTTTTTTTTTTGTTGAATTGGTAATTTTCCATGTCCCTTACAATGGCGCTGCTTAACGTGCCTTGAATGGATTGAACGAAAAAATTCGTACATTCGTAACTTTTTTCTTTTTTTTTCGATTCGTAATTTTCCTTGTCTCTTACAATGGCGCTGCTTAACGTGCCTCGAATGGATTGAACAAAAAAATTCGTACATTCGTAAATTTTTTTTTTTTTTTTTTCGATTCATAATTTTCCGTGTCTCTTACAATGGCGCTGCTTAATGTGCTTCGAATGGATTGAACGAAAAAATTCGTACATTCATAACTTTTTTTTTCGATTCGGAATTTTCTGTGTCTCTTAAAATGTAATAATAGCATACACATTACATAAAATTATGAATTATGCTCCGATTATGAATCTACGAATGTTACGAATGTTACGAAAGTACGAATAAATACGAATGCGTCCAAATTTAGAATAAGCGAAAATTAAACGGAAAAACGAATCAACGAAAAAATAACTCTTACGAAAATACGAATCGTTACGAATACGAACACCGTCGACTTACAAATTTACGAATCGTTACGAATACGAACACCGACGACTTACGAATGTACAAATCGTTACGTATCAACGGAAACGAAACGAAAATAAACAAATTTTTCTGTTGTGCACATGTCTATTCACACTTGCCTGTCATACGATTTGGATGTGGGGAAATCCGCATCCAATTAGAATATGTGTGAACCTGGCCTAAGCTATATGGATGTTATTCGCAACTTTTATTACCTGTAATTGCTAAAAATAGTGGTCTTATGGTAAAAAAAAAGATTGCTACAGCTCAGTGAATACATTCTAATGTGTTTGACCTGTTTGTTGAGCAGTTGGAAAACAGGTAAAGTGGATTATAGTAAGATATGATGTGTCCAAATATACTATTAAAAGCATTTTGTTATAACTGTTTGATGAGTACAAAGAAATGCCTTTTTATCCTGCCAGAAACGTTGTAATAATTACCCGTGCTGCTCTCTTATTAGTTAGCATCCTGGATTGCAACACCCTCATTCCTCCTATGTTATAAAGAAGAGGAGAGGGGGATTGTGCTCTGTAGCCCTTTCCTAGGGTGGCAACTCTGCCCTTCCATAGCTACAGTACAGTGAGTGAGTGTTGTTACCCAAGTACAGGAAGTGCGTATTCCTGACAGGATCACCAGGTGAAAGAAAACTACTTCAGCCACCACATCAAAGGACTGGTGAGAATCAATAAATTGAATTTTTAATCTTGTTTATTGTATTTTCTTTAAACCCTTTTATTGCCACACGAGGGGATGTTAACAAAACAACTATTTAAAAAAAAGTTTGTCTATGGTAAAAGCCTTACATGAAAGCTCACTAAATTTTAGGCAAAGTAACAACCTGAGGGTTATTTGTACACAATAAAGTAAAAACTATAATTCAATTTTATTTTTAATATAAAATCACTGTATTTATTAGCGTATAACACGCAGAGGCATATAACATGCACCTTAACTTTAAAAGGGAAGCTCCAGAAAAAAACCTTAAACTTTAAAATAAGGGTCAGTGCTCTGCAGCCTCACCAGTGCCCATCAATGCTGTAATGTCTGATTCATCCACTGGGGGCTCAGTCATCTCCACTATCCCCTCATCACATTGATGAGGTCTCAGCCACATCACCTGATACCTCCTCTTGTTCCTATATAAACAGCTGCCGCCAATGACTCATTGTTCGTGCTAGGAACCTGTTACCAGGCCTAGTGCACCATCTGCACATTGCTGCTTACTTCTCCAAGTTTGGGCCGGACAGAGCCCCACTTCATCCTCTTTGTTTGGGCCGGACAGAGCCCCACTTCATTATCTTCGTTTTGTCCGGATAGAGCCCCACTTCCTCCTCTTCGTTTGGGCCGGACAGAGCCCCACTTCATCCTCTTCGTTTGGGCCGGACAGAGCCCCCACTTACTACTCTTCATTTTGGGCCACCATCTCTCCAGACATACGGAGTGTCCCCATCAGCATAACGCAACTCTCTGCAAGTATACCTGAACTGCATCAACTTTGTACTTCTGAACTGCTAATGCCTTGCTGACCCTCCTGATACCTAAGTTATGGCTGTATATAAACTCTCTAAATAAACCCCAACTAATCCTTCAACATACCTTCGTTCTTTCATCTGTAATTTGCCATAAGGTGTAACCACTTAACTACATAGTATGTATACAAGTCCGAAGCTGTGATCCTCTACAAAAACATTACTAGCTCACTGCCTGAGACATTACAAATGCAGCCTGATCTATGTCCATTTGCAACCTCTAATTTGCCCATTATTGCAGCCTGTTTAGTGCCCATCTGCAGCCTCTAACATGCCTATCTGCAGCCTCTAATGTGCTCATTATTGCAGCCTCTAACATGCCCATTATTGCAGCCTCTAACATGCCCATGATTGCAGCCTGTTTAGTATACATCTGCAGACTCGCCTTTAAAGATGATTGCAGCCACGCCAGTGCTGGATGACACAGATCCGTGATCTTCTGTGTATCCGGTGCTCAGTCACTGACAGTCGCGCCCGGCTCATATGATGGACAAAGCAGTGGTCCAATGCCGGGCCAGGGGGGCGGGACTGTGTGTGACAGCGCGGGATACACAGGAGATCGTGGCTCTGTGTCATCCAGCGGCGCTCGTCCCCTCCATCCACTACGAGTAGCAGGGATGGGCGTATAACATGCACACACGATTTCCCCCTGACTTTCAGGGGGAAAAAGTTATGTGCACAACTCCATCCATTGTCTGCCCCTCTAGGTAACTGCATTTATTTTCTTTTTTCATGCTTTCCCCTTTATTTTAGCCCTTTGATATATGCAGCCGCTTGGTGGGTGGACCCTAAAGTGGTTGTAAGCCCTCACATATACCCAGTGAAGTGAACAGCATCAGATGATACACAGATATAAACAAATCCTCCTACATAAGTTTTACTTGTTTATTTGCAGTCTTCTCTTCTTTACACCATTTCTAAAGTGCAGACTGTGTTAAAAATCTTTCTTCATTTTTTAGGAACATAGAGGAGAGGGCGGAACGACTGCAGTTACAGTGTGTGAGAGCTGGAGAAAAGGAACACCCCCCATCTACACAGCAGAAAAACTGTGTTGTGAATAGACAAGCTCTGTTCTGAGCACCCCTCTCTGACACAAATTTATCTCATGTGTCGCAAAATCTTCTCAGAAGTGACCCATGTCGATAACAGAGGAATGAAACACCAGAGAGAAACGACACTCAGAGCTTTGGATAGAGATATGTAAATCTGCAGATATATGTGCTTTGCTCAGATTTCATGACTGAGGTTTATAACCACTTTAACGCTGAGTGTCGGCACATATGTGACCCTTGCTGTGCTGAAATCGCGCTCCCTGGATGATCCCAGCACAGTAGCTAGTGGGTACTAGAAAGCTCCTGATGCATACTCGCGATCGGGAGCTTTCCAGTGATGTGACCACTGTGACAGCCAATCACAGCGAATCACACCTAATTGCCCACCTCTGCCTCCCGGCTTTTAGAACTATTAAAGGGACAGAAGGCTGTGAAGAAGTTAACCAGGTAATCCTGCAAAAAAAATGTGGGAACCAATGAGCGTAGGGTGGCTAAACTTACTCATCCACTGTATACAGTGCCTTGAAAATGTATTCACACCCCTTGAAATTTTCCACATTTTGTCATGTTACAACCAAAAACATAAATGTTTTTTATTGGGATTTTATGTGATAGACCAACACAAAGTGGCACATAATTGTGAAGTGAAAGGAAAATTATAAATTGCTTTCAACATTTTTTACAAATAAATACCTGAAAAGTGAGGCATACATTTGTATTTAGCCTCCTTTACTCATTTTTTACAAATAAATATCTGAAAAGTGAGTGGTGCATTTGTATTCAGCCCCCTTTACTCTGATACCCCTAAATAAAATCTACTAGATAAAGTCGCCTTATTAGTAAATAGAGTCCACCTGTGTGTAATTTAATTTCAGTATAAATACAACTGTTCTGTAAAGCCCTCAGGGGTTGGTTAGAGAACCTTAGTGAACAAACAGCATCATGAAGGCCAAGGGACACACCAGACAGGTCAGCGATAAAGTTGTAGAGAAGTTTAAAACAGGGTTGGGTTATAAAAAAAAATATCCCAAGCTTTGAACATCTCACAGAGCACTGTTCAATTCATCAACCGAAAATGGAAAGAGTATGGCACAACTGCAAACCTACCAAGACATGGCCGCCCACCTAAACTGACAAGGAAGGGAAAGAGAGCAGTAAACAGAGAAGCAGTCAAGAGGCCCATGGTAACTCTGGAGGAGCTGCAGAGAGCCACAGCTCAGGTAGGAGAATCTGTCCACAGGACAACTATTAGTCGTGCACTCCACAAATCTGACTTTTATGGAAGAGTGGCAAGAAGAAAGCCATTGTTGAAAGAAATCCATAAGAAGTCCAATTAGCAGTTTACAAGAAGCCATGTGGGGGACACAGCAAACATGTGGAAGAAGGTGCTCTGGTCTGAGACAAAAATTGAACTTTTTGACCCTAAAACAAAACGCTTTGTGTGGTGACAAACTAACACTGCACATCACCTGAACCTACCGTGAAACATGGTGGTGGCAGAATCATGTTGTGGGGATGCTTTTCTTTAGCAGGGAAAGGGAAGCTGGTCAGAGATGATGGGAAGATGGATGTAGCCATATACAGGGCAATCTTAGAAGAAAACCTGTTAGAGTCTGCAAAAGACTTCACATTTGGGTGGTGGTTGACCTTTCCAGCAGGACAACGACCCTAAACATACAGCGAGAGCTACAATGGAATGGTTTAGTTTAAAGCATATTCATTTGTTAGAAGGGTCCAGTCAAAGTCCAGACCTAAATCCAATTGAGAATCTGTGGCAAGACTTGAAAATTGCTGCTCACAGATGCTCTCCATCCATCCCACCTAAACTGACAAGGAAGGGAAAGAGAGCAGTAAACAGAGAAGCAGTCAAGAGGCCCATGGTAACTCTGGAGGAGCTGCAGAGAGCCACAGCTCAGGTAGGAGAATCTGTCCACAGGACAACTATTAGTCGTGCACTCCACAAATCTGACTTTTATGGAAGAGTGGCAAGAAGAAAGCCATTGTTGAAAGAAATCCATAAGAAGTCCAATTAGCAGTTTACAAGAAGCCATGTGGGGGACACAGCAAACATGTGGAAGAAGGTGCTCTGGTCTGAGACAAAAATTAAACTTTTTGACCCTAAAACAAAACGCTTTGTGTGGTGACAAACTAACACTGCACATCACCTGAACCTACCGTGAAACATGGTGGTGGCAGAATCATGTTGTGGGGATGCTTTTCTTTAGCAGGGAAAGGGAAGCTGGTCAGAGATGATGGGAAGATGGATGTAGCCATATACAGGGCAATCTTAGAAGAAAACCTGTTAGAGTCTGCAAAAGACTTCACATTTGGGTGGTGGTTGACCTTTCCAGCAGGACAACGACCCTAAACATACAGCGAGAGCTACAATGGAATGGTTTAGTTTAAAGCATATTCATTTGTTAGAAGGGTCCAGTCAAAGTCCAGACCTAAATCCAATTGAGAATCTGTGGCAAGACTTGAAAATTGCTGCTCACAGATGCTCTCCATCCAATCTGACAGAGCTTGAGCTATTTTGCAAAGAAGAATGGGCAAAAATGTCACTCTCTAGATGTACAAAGCTGGTAGAGACATCCCCAAATAGACTTGCAGCTGTAATTGCAGTGAAAGGTGTTTCTACAAAGTATTGACTCAGGGGTGCTGAATACAAATGCACGCCGCACTTTTCACACATTTATTTGTAAAAAAAATTAAAATCACTTATCATTTTCCTTCCACTTCACAATTATGTGACATTTTGTGTTGGTCTATCACATAAAATCCCAATAAAATACATTTACATTTTTGGTTGTAACATGACAAAATGTGAAATATGTCAAGGGGTAGGAATACTTTTTCAAGGCACTGTATATGAAGAGACCCATGGTTGTCACCCAGACTGGACTTTAAATATGTCTGCCTTTGTTCATCTTACATGGGAGCTGCAAGATCAATAATTTATAGAAGCTCAGCTGACAGGAAGTGATAAGGACAATGCATCTCTGGCAAGATCAACAGGTATGCTATATTCTTGTTTAAAATGTTCTGAGCCTGAAAAAGAAAGAAAACAAATGCAGACACAACATCTAAGGATTGGTAAACACAATATATTCATTTGTTGTTCTTAGGTTTAATCATCACACCCATCAGAAGCTAAATAATGAGTGTGTTCTTTTAGAGGTGATGGGCTGAGATAGGGAAACACTGTTATTGTACATACTGTATTCCAGCTCTTATCTTTCTGTTCCGACAACTTTAGTGTCCGATGACTGCAGACAGAGAGATTGGCTGACAGCCGTTGTTTATTGTTTCTGAAAATAGTATTCCATTACATATTACTAATCATACCAGCAAACTGCCCCAACAGCGTATTACACCTGCTGGAGGCCAGAAGGCGTTAACCTCAGAATGTAGCACTTGACAGGATGGGCTTATTATGACATGTACACTGAGTACAAATAATCAGTCTGATATTGACAACTTCTTGAATGATAGAAGTGTGACAGTGGTGCAATGTTGTGCTAATATGTACACATGTAACACTGTGCAACTGTATTTCATTGCTTGATAACATTTTAAAGATGTTTCTAAAATATATTAGTGTAGTTGCAATAGTATCAATTTATCACTCCAGAGAATTAAAGGGCCAGTGAATTTGAGAAAAATGGAGGATGGTAGGATGGTTGCAATCAAGGAAAGAGGAGTCATGAAAGTACAGTATATTGTTCGGGATGTGAGGGGGTACACAGGGACTACTTTGAGATTTGCAGTTTTGGGGAGATGGAAGCATTGGTTGGGGAGGGAGCTTAAGGCTAATAGGGATGGTAGCAAAGATTTGCATTGGTTAAGGGTAGTAAGGGAGACTAACTTTTATGTGTAAGGTGGGGTGCCAGTTGCATTGGATTGTGAAGGGGTTCGGTGTCAGGTTGGGTCATCTAGCGCCCAAGGCAATGATGGCAATCTACTGATTGTGGGTGCAATGCTATGTAGGATCCTGTAAAAAATAAAATAAAAATTTTGCCTGCAAAACAATGGGCATTTATTTAAGTGAAGGTTTCCTTTTTAATCATTTTTTACTTCACAAGGTTAAGCTGAGTAAGATTACACAGGAAGCTGGAGTTTGAATTACTTTGGTAGGAGGAAGTCAGGAAAACGCATAGGCTCAGATAGAGAATCTTTGCCATGTGGGCTCTGGACTCCATCATATGAATCGCACATCAATCATTACAGCTCTCTACTGCCAAATATCTTCATTATGTAAAGTACTTTGTTATTAAGCAGGAAGATGACTGTTAATTTGTTAGCTCTTAAAGCGGAGTTTCGGGCTTTTTTTTTTCTACAAAAAGTGTAGCTGCTGACTTTTACCTGTTCCACGGTCCAGCGAGGTGGCCGCACAGAACACCGCTCCTCTTCCTCTCCTCGGCGCATCCATTGGAACTGTGGGCACCCGGCCGTGGCAGCTTCACGGCCGGGCACGCACTGCACATGCGCGAGTCGCGATGCACGCTCCCAGTGGACTGGCAATCTTCTGGGACCTGTCACGTGTCCCAGAAGATTGCTGAGAGGGAGGGAAAACCTACGGGAGAGGAGGAGTCACCTAGGCAGCCCGTGGGTGGAAGGAGGAAGTGGGACAGGAAGTCCCTTTCTAAAGTAGTCACCCACCCCCCTCCCCCCAAAAAATGACATGCAAAATGTGGCATGTAAGGGGGGGGGGGAGAAGTGCTTAAAGCAGAAGTTCCACTTCCACTTCCACACACTTTTGAGTGGAACTCCACTTTAAGACAGTGTATTATTACTTTAGGAGGTTCTGTTTGATATTATTAAAGTTTTCTTCTTGTTTATCCTATTTAAAACTTTTTACAAATGTCATATATTCTTTCTTTAAAGCTGGCTATACACTAGTAGAATTCGAAATTTGCTGGTGCTATATAAGTACCTGTAATAAATAAATAAATGATACTCTGTAGTGCATGGACTTTAGCAGCATCAGAGCAGCTATAAAAAAAAAAGAAAAAAGAAACAGCAATATTCAATTCTACTGCTAAACATAGAGACTGCTTTCCTGAAGCATTAATGCATATTATGTTCCTCTTTTACATGCAAAGTAACGTATTTTTATATTTTTTCACTTATTTGTTCGGTATGTCATATTATCTAAATGCTGTTGATGGGTTTAAATCCACATGCACAAGCAAGCTTCCTTTACAGCTGGTAATGCTAGGTATTCTGTTCAATGCAATATATCTAACAAAAGAGTGACAGGTACGTAGTTTGACTTTACCTATTGTTATAAAATAAAGGGATAAACGATAGCAATAACCAAAGACAGTAACATAGCCTTTGTTCCATTTCTAGTGTTACAAATCCAGAAATAACAACATTAATAGATATATTGAAATAGTGCTGCACTTACACCGGTGGTTACATATTTATACTATCTCACAAATTATAGCTTGGTTTTCCAAGCACACTGCATGTCATTTAATTGATTTTATTCAAATCATTGTTAAGGGATCAAAGTGTTATTTGTACGGTAAACTTGCCTGACCTACCTGAAATGTATTAATGCATGAGTTTGTTTCTTGCCTTAACATTGATCTGCCTTGTGTTCAGGACTCCTGCTTAGAATCTAGGAATAGCCTAATGTGGTTGAATAGAAAATCCTAGGTATCCAAAAAAACTACACATTCTCCCTGTATCAGCTGGTAATACTTCTAGCAGAGCTCCATAGTACAAGCTTTCCTTCTAAAGGTTTTCTTTGAAGTCTCATTTACATTCCTTTCATCTCCAAGGTGGATTTGATTATCACTCCATTCACCTTGAAATAACTCACTCTTTAGTCTTCGGGATCTTTTTAGGTAGTATAGATGCCCAATTGAGGCTCATCATAAAAAAAGCTGCTATTAATTTTCCTTTTGCTTGCTATAGCTATGGAAAGAAAAATGATATTTTTCAGCAACTGAATGGCAGGATCTGATAGGAAGCATTTTATTGATAGCTCCATATGCTATTGTTTCTTTAAATCTGTGGACATTAAGCTCCATTTTTCTCCCTTCTTTTCTGATATGGATCATTTCATGTTTGCTTCATTTCCCACACATTGCATGCTATGTTACAATCCATCTTCTATATTTGGCAGTTGATGGCAGCTTAAAAAATATAAAAGTATGAAGAGCCTGAGGGGTGGTTTTAATGAGAATCTCTCCTAACTTTCTTTTTTTATTTCCTACATATTATGCTGCAGCAAATAAAAAGTACCCACGTTTTCCTTGTTTTAATTCCCTTTCCCTTCCCAATTTTTCTTTTCATTTCTATATTAGGAGAAAATGTTTATACCTTAATTTGAAATGCTTGGAGAGCTATAAAGTGCTGCATCCCAAGGTTCTGTCTCCTTAACATATTGGCTGACTAAGATACCTGCTCATTTTATGCTCCAGAAATCTCATTATTGTCTGGGCAGTAAACATAACAATGAAACATAGAGCCTGTTACCACTGGTTTTAGGCAGAAACACAACTTTATCCTAAATTTATACTTAGGGCTCTGAGACAGCAAAATAATGCTGCAGAGCCATCCACTGTAGATGATTGACAACTGACTGTTGAATGGATGGATAAGTATACTGTTGCCTTTCCTTCTATTTTGAAAATATGAACTTCAGCTGTGTTTAGTACAAATCAGAAATAAACTACTACTGTAGTGTTCTAGGTTCATTCAGTATAGAAGATATTATTGTGGTAATCATGGCAGCCAAGTATAGCCCAAAGCTTGGCTCCATACTTCACCCCCAGGTCACCCCCGCTTTTTAGTTTTTTTATGCTTTATTTTTGTTGTTGGTATTGGTGGTCATTAGTGATGGCGAGAACAATGTCAGCGATGCTATTAGCCCCAGCACACCAATAAAAATGTCTCCTGGTCACATCCTCTTAGGTAGTGGGCCCATGATACTCTGCATTATAAATATATTTTTTCTGGGTTGGGTGACTGGGTGACTGGGCTTTAAATAAACATCTGAAATACACATACACTATATTATCAAAAGTATTGGGATGCCTGCCTTTACACACACATGAACTTAAATGCCATCCTGGTCTTACTCCGTAGGGTTCAATAGTGAGTTGGCCCACCGTTTGCAGCTATAACAGCTTCAACTCTTCTGGGAAGGCTGTCCACAAGGTTTAGGAGTGTGTCTATGGGAAGGTTTGACCATTCTTCCAGAAGCTCATTTGTGAGGTCAGGCACTGATGTGGACAAGAAGGCCTGGCTTGCAGTCTGCAATTTGCCCTTTTCCCCATCAACATGGGGGCAAGGTGCTTTGGGGTGGGGGGGGCACAGAGCCCCCCTGCCCCAAAGCACCCACCCAATGTTGAGGGTATGTGGTCTAGTATGGTCTGGAGGGGGGGCGCTTATGCTTGGATAAGGATCTGGTATGGATTTTGGGGGGGACCCTACACCTTTTTTTTATTTTGGCATGGAGTGTCCCCTCCAAAATCATATCATACCACGCCGTTTTTCTCGTGAATTTTTTTATCCGGCAATTCGTTTTTTTTACATTTTTTTCACGTTTTTTTTACATTCAGCTGTCAGTGGGAAAGCCCACTGACAGCTGATGACTCATCCATTGCTAAGGCTGGCTTCCCGATCCGCTCCTTAGCAACCAGCTATATACAGTGAATGTAAAAAAAAAAGACACAAATCGCAAAATGCAAATTGTGGCTAAATCACTGTAAAAAGCACTGCAGAAACACTCAAAAGCAATGTGCATAGATGTGAATCGAGCCTTTAAGTGGCCAATGTAAAACAGTGGTGTACGTGTTTGTTACCAACACTGGCACAAATGCTTACAATTATACTGTATAATATTTTATCATTAATTATCAGATATGAATCCAAAGTCTGAAAACGAGTTTGGTTTAGAGATCTGCAATGCCACCCAATGGTGAGAAAAGCTCTTTATTAACATATATAATTTACAACCAGAGACACATGCTCATAAAACAAGCCATGAATTTTTTTCTCTGGGTCATTTTCATGAAAAAAAATCAGCGTTAACTAGTGCCATCTTAAAAAAAATTGCAATTTTGACTCGAGGTAGAAGCAACATGAACATCATCATTACATGTTTCATTACCCTTATTGCTCATCAAATAGTCTTCTATTCCACCTCCTCACTTATTGCTCGTCCTCCATCAGTGATCATTGAACATTTTGTGTCACTTTCAATAATGTCACAAGAAAGCTTGTGGTAAGCCTGGCCTTAGAATTTGTGCCTTAAGAAGCCAAGCTGTAGCATAAGTTGTATAATTCTCTACAAAATGCTAAAGGTGAACAGTTCAGTTTTATACTGTGAAAACTGGGTATATGATCTCTGCTTTTTTCTCTTTTTTATGCCTCGAATATAATATTATTAGTATTTTGGAGAGCCGTGTTCCCAACCTCCCACTGTTCTGAGCCTTATCCATTTCCATAATTACTGACGTTTTGGACTTTTCACCGGCTTACAGTGGAGGGGATCGAATGGTTCGTCCTTGGATCTTGACTCTACGTCTCCGGTTCCATGCCTGACAGATCCACCACCGTATGGTGAGTTGGGTCCACTACTTGGGGTAAGAGTACCTTTTTCTCTCCCCTATTCCTGGAACGTGAAGGCACTCCTGGGTGAGTTTATCCACTGTTCATCACATCTACCCAAGAGACTGTCAGACATCTGTAGCAACAGCTTCTCTTCTTATACAATCATACGTCACTGTTTACCTCTGATGTCTTAACCTCATGGACTATCACGTTATCAGTTTCTATAACAATTGTAATTAGTATTGTGTTCGCTTTTTTACCAGATATCTATGGTCACACAGTGGTTTATTTTATTGAACATCTATATACGATAGTGTGTTTTCATTAATCAGTCACCAATATTATAATATTCTTGCTATCACATTTAGGTTTTGATTTATGATTTATGATCACACATGAGTTTATCCTATTGAGTATTTGTATATGATATTGTGGTTCTAACAATTAGTCACCAATATCACATCGCCCTTGCTAGACAATTTTTTTGTTTGCGACTCTCTTGCAACTCATTATCACATGAGGTCCTTTTTATATACTCTCTATATAAAGATGGCCTAGGCTATAAGAAGATTGCCAAGACCCTGAAACTGAGCTGCAGCATGTTGGCCAAGGCCTCACCATAGTCAATCAAAGAAGTGCACATGCTCAGCGTCATATCCAGAGGTTGTCTTTGGGAAATAGACATATGAGTGCTGCCAGCATTTCTGCAGAGGTTGAAGATCCCCAAACACTCCTCCAAGACGACCACTGCCTTGCTAAAGAAGCTTAGGGTAAAGGTGATGGACTGACCAAGCCTGCCTCCAGACCTAAACCCTATAGAGCATCTGTGGGGCATCCTCAAATAGAAGGTGGAGGAGCGCAAGGTCTGTAACATCCACCAGCTCTGTGATGTTGTCATGGAGGAGTGAAGGGGACTCCAGTGGCAACCTGTGAAACTCTGGTGAACTCACTTTTGTTGCCAGCGGTTTAGATATTAATGGCTGTGTGTTCAGTTATTTTGAGGGGACAGCAAATTTACACTGTTATACAAGCTGTACACACTACTTTACCATGTAGCAAAGTGTCATTTCTTCAGTGTTGTCACTTGAAAAGATATAATAAAATATTTAGAAAAATGTGAGGGGTGTACTCACTTGTGAGATACTGTAAAATAACTAAGGCAATTTCACATAGTCTGGAAATGGTTTATATAGGCTGGGAACCCATTTTATACAGGACAGCTGTCATGACTTGTAAGGGTAGTGAGGTGAGAAAAGGTACTTGTTTCTTCAGGGACTACAGTGTTGGATTAGTTTGATGGATCAGCTGAGCTGTCACTTATCTCTAAAGTATAGTACTGAACAACAACAGATTCCTTATATGAATTTGCACCACTCTTTATTTTGAAAGATAGAAAAATACTTTATTGAAATTTGAATTTGTCTGTAGAAGAACTATACAGCAAGTGGGATTTTTCCCCACAGTTTTATTGCTTTGAATATTGTTATGTGTGTTTTGGGGAATATCATACATTACTGTATATGTAATTCTTGTACAGATTATTTCAATAAAGTATATTTTTTTCAAGGGAAAGAGCTTTATATAAGTAACCAGTTGTTTAGTGTACCTTCTTTGCACACTCAGTGGTACTGGTCATTGTATGTTTTAGTTTACATTAAAGTAGATTATCATAAAATAAACTAAAGTTAAATAACTGCACATATGGTCTGGGCAAGTATGTGACACATAACCATATTGCTAAATCTCACCAATAAGATATTTGTACCTCGAACTTGTAAATATATTTCTTTAACCATTTCACCCCCGAAGATTTGGCTGCTCAATGACCAGGCCATTTTTTGCAATTCGGCACTACGATGCTTTAACTACAATTGCACGGTCGTGCAACACTGTACCCAAACAAAATGGTCCTTTTTTTCCCATAAATAGAGATTTCTTGTGGTGGTATTTGATCGCCTCTGCGGCTTTTACTTTTTGCGCTATAAACAAAAGAAGAGCGACAATTTTGATAAAAACACAATATCTTTTACTTTTTGCTATAATAAATATCCCACATTTTTTATCAAAAAAATAATTTTTTCCTCAGCTTAGGCCGTTATGTATTTTTCTACATATTTTTAAATAAAAATCGCAATAAGCGTATATTAATTGGTTTAAATAAAAAGTTATAGAGTCTAAAAAATAGGGCTGCGATTTTTATCAGGACTGCAACATTATGACGGACACATCGGACACTTTTGACACATTTTTGAAACCATTGCTAATTATACAGTGATCAGTGCAATAAAAATGCACAGATTTCTGTGTAAATGTCACTGGCAGGGAAGGGGTTAACTGTGTTCCGTAAATGTGTTTCTAACTGTGGGGGGATGGGACTGTCTAGGAGGAGAGAGAGATTGGTGTTCATACTTAGTATGAACACAATCTGTCTCCTCTCCCCTGAAGGAACCGGGATCTGTGTGTTTACCCACACAGATCCCGGTTCTCGCTCTGTCACGAGCGCTCACGGGAGCCCGGCTGTCATCGCGCCTGCTGGGCACTTGCATCGGGGTCGGGTACACAATGCGGGCACACGTGCCGCCGGAGGCCAAAAGGCAAAGGGACGTAACATAACATTGTTTCGCCCAGCCATGCCATTCTTTGCCTTGTAAATAAACCTCAATATCTTTTAATTTTTGCTATAATAATTATCCCACATTTTTAAAAAAAAATGTTTTTCCTCAGCTTAGGCCGATATGTATTCTTCTACATATTTTTGGTTAAAATAAAAATCGCAATAAGCGTATATTGATTGGTGTGTGCAAAAGTTATAGTGTCTACAAAATAGGGGATAGATTTCTGGCATTTTTATTATTATTATTTTTTTAATAGTAATGGTGGCGATCTGCGGCGGACAAATTGGACACTTTTTGACAGTTATACAGCGATCAGTGCTATAAAAATGCACTGATTACTGTATAAATGTCAATGGCAGGGAAGCGGGTTAACACTAGGGGGCCATCAAGGGGTTAACTGTGTTCCCTAGGTGTTATAACTGTGGGGGGATAGGACTAAATAGGTGAAGAGAGATCAGTGTTCATACTTAGTATGAACACACAATCTGTCTCCTCTCCCCTGAAAGAACCGAGATTTGTGTGTTTACACACACAGATCCCAGTTCTCGCTTTTTCACTAGCGTACTAACCGTGGGATTGTCCGCCGGACTGCCAAGTCCAGCGGACAGTTTTAAAACAAAACTTAAAACCTAGTCCGCTGGACTTTTGGTGCCAAAAAGTCCGCCGGTGCCCACACACGGGCGGATTGTCCGGCGGACAATCCCGCGGGAAAGTCCGCTCGTGTGTACGCCGCATTAGTATATCATATTAGGACAAATACAATTCCTTTGTATGTATGCGTAAAACAATACTCCCTGAGGAAGTCATTGATCAGTGACGCAATGTGTCGGGTGGAGCCTGTGACATCACTTCCTGTGTCCACAGTGTGCAGAAGTGCGGTGAGGAGGCAATTAATTTCTCCTACATATCGTTATCATGGATGTCATTGAACTGTAATGTAGGCAGATATTTATTACATTTTACTACATCTACTGGCAATATTGCGCTATGGTGTTTTTTATGCTCTTCCTGAGTGTTTGCGGACCGTGAGTCAAGGACATTACGCATTGCAGCTGAGCCTTTGGAGTTGTGCAGTGTGAAGCCCAGCAGATACCCTTTAGGATATCAAAGCTTTGTTTGGCCCTAGGGTCATTACTTGAGGTGAACGGACATCTATTGGTGGCGGTGGATGCACTGGATATTAATTGCACCTATATTTTATTTTTTTTCACTGGATATGGTTCATACTACTCATGTTATGGACAGGAACTAATTGTTTTGCACTTGGACTTTTGTTTTTTGTAATAATATTTCTAATATTGTTCTTATATATATATATATATATATATATATATATATATATATATATATATATATATATATATATATATATATATATATATATATATATATATATATATATATATATATATTATTTTCACAATTTTATTTCTGAACATATATTGTATTTACAGAGTTTGAAGTTTTATGTGTTTAATAGATTATTATAGTAATCAAACTAGCGCACCATTATCCTTTTTTTGCTAGTGTTTTGAGTTCACTAATCGATGGTAGTAGCTGTTTCACTTTTTTATTCACTGTATTTATACCTAGCAGCGCATAAGTACAACATTATTCATTAAAAACAATATTGTTTTCCCTTTCACTAACTTAAATCTAAATTATGTAACCTGCATGACTTTTGTAACATCATGTATCAAAAAACATACCAGACTAGTTGCCTGCTAGCAAACTCGGTAGTGTGTTAATGATGCAGGCTGAATTTTGTTCCCAGTTGCTATCTTGTTACACCAAATAACTAATGAAGCCAGATCTAAAGGAAAACGCTCCTTGATCACTTTGACACACTTGAACTGGAGTTAGTTGGTAGATGTGGCATCCCTACTTTCAGGGTCTCTGAGCTTTGAGTCATGTGTCTGTGAGTGACATGAATCCCACATCAGCTAAAACCTTTTAGAAATCCAAACAGAAGACATTTAAGTGATGTGTACAGTGTCACTGCAATATGAAAGCAATCCAAGCAATCCAAAACATAATGCATTTTTCTGACTTCTCAATTAAAGTCATACATTGAACCATAGCAACTGTGTTAATGTTAAAACCAACACTTGGGAACTAAAGCCTACAAAGCCTAACTCCATATTTTAGTGAACTTTAAATAGTTAATTTGGACGAAGCTGGTCCAGACAACTATTTCCTTCACTAACATATGCAGTAAATCGCCCGCATAGCGTACAGCCCTGTGTTCTGGCAGTGGGACACAATGAACCGGCACCACACATGTAAGTGGTTGTGATGTGTTTCCATGCACTTGAATAAGTCTCATTTGGTGGCAGTCCTGTCTGCCAAACACAACAGGTGGTATAATTTTTTTACCCTGACACAACCATTGCAATGGTCATGTTACTTGTGGCCTGACGGTCAGGGGCAGTAAAACCATGGCTCCACCATCTGTTTTACTGCCCTTCTGTCACTTGTGTAAAGGCTTTACTTTTTGTAGTAAAACCCCAGACTGTACCCTTTTTCTCCAGTACATTTTGACCAATTTGTCCTCATTAAAAGTACCTTCTTGCTGGCCAGATTAAACTGCATCATCTGCTGTCTCTTAATTTGTTAGAAAAGTTTGAAAAGTATTGGCCAGCAGCAGGACAGGGACAACTTCTGAACTACTAGCAATTTCGATCTGCTGCTCAAAGCATAGGTCACTGCTAAAACTATTTGAAATAAAGACCTCTTTAAAACTAAAATTAATTAGATTGGGGCACTGCTGTGTGTAAGCCAAGCCAATTGTAAAATAAAAAAAGTCCCACAATCATATATATATGCTGCCAGTGTATGCTGTTGCACATCGTATACAGCATTAAGGTATCCCCCAAGCATAATATTTAAAGCATACAAATGGATAAAGCTGCGCCAATGAAAAATGAAAAAATAAATAAAAAGGAAAACACAAATGACCAAATAATTAATATAAAGAAACAGGGTAAAGTGCATACGAAGCGTGACCATAGAAGAACACACAAACTGTAATAAATAAAGTCCAGTGAGGACCGCATTAGTCCTGATTATATGTCTTCTTTAGTAAACAAAGCCTGGTTGCATATAGTGGGCAGACTTGTATTTTGTAGCAAATAAAACACCGCTGTGACAGATCCAAAAAATCACACTGTGCCATATAAGAGTTCTGTGCGATCCCATCCACCTTTTGAATTTAGCGCTTACCAGATGGCTAATTATAAGAAGCACTGCATATGAAGCCTGCAACTCCCAGGATAAGAGATGACTGATAGGGCCGATCAGATCAGGAACAACCACTCAAAAGGAAAGAGGGACCTCCACAACCACCGCTCCACTGAGGGACATCCAACTGGTTATCTCAAGTACATAAAAAAAGGGGGCCGCCCATAGCGTGATACTGATAGACAATTTTTATTCAGACTTAAAAAGATTAAAAACACTTACATACGTAAGATGAAAACGAACATAATAAAACACACTGCCGGCCGGTCAGTGTAAACCCGTCCCCCGTTCACGATCTCCGTGGTGGCGTCACTGCGTGCCTTCCCAAAGGGAAGGCACGCAGTGACGCCACCACGGAGATCGTGAACGGGGGACGGGTTTACACTGACCGGCCGGCAGTGTGTTTTATTATGTTCGTTTTCATCTTACGTATGTAAGTGTTTTTAATCTTTTTAAGTCTGAATAAAAATTGTCTATCAGTATCACGCTATGGGCGGCCCTCTTTTTTTATGTACTTGAGATAACCAGTTGGATGTCCCTGAGTGGAGCGGTGGTTGTGGAGGTCCCTCTTTCCTTTTGAGTGGTTGTTCCTGATCTGATCGGCCCTATCAGTCATCTCTTATCCTGGGAGTTGCAGGCTTCATATGCAGTGCTTCTTATAATTAGCCATCTGGTAAGCGCTAAATTCAAAAGGTGGATGGGATCGCACAGAACTCTTATATGGCACAGTGTGATTTTTTGGATCTGTCACAGCGGTGTTTTATTTGCTACAAAATACAAGTCTGCCCACTATATGCAACCAGGCTTTGTTTACTAAAGAAGACATATAATCAGGACTAATGCGGTCCTCACTGGACTTTATTTATTACAGTTTGTGTGTTCTTCTATGGTCACGCTTCGTATGCACTTTACCCTGTTTCTTTATATTAATTATTTGGTCATTTGTGTTTTCCTTTTTATTTATTTTTTCATTTTTCATTGGCGCAGCTTTATCCATTTGTATGAATTTTTGTGTGAGTATCCCACCTCTAGCAGCAGCCTTTTAGGTTAGGTTTTTAAAATCTTTTTAGCGCGGTTTATTTATTTTCATAATATTTAAAGGATTTTATATTTTCAATGTTGAACTCAATGCTACAGGACAGGACCCTTTTTTGCATTGTATGTTTTTTTTTTGCATTGGTACATGTTCCCCGCAGCAGTGCCTAGCTTCCAGTACAGCTGGACAGTGGACAGTAGTTTGGCCATTAACCCTAGAATTGGCCAGAAATTAAAAACAGAATTTGCACCTATGGTCTTCAATAGGATTTGCTGCTAAATTTTTGGTTCAATTAATTTAAAACAGGATTCACCATACAATGCCTTACCCTTCCCTGCAGACCACCATTGTTGTCTACAGCCTTTGCCATCAGTGTTTCAGCTGTGATAAAATGATCAGCCAATTTGGTATAACATACATGAAGAAGCACATGCCTCTGCACCACAGAGAGAGCAGAACCTCAGTGAAGAAAGTTGACAGCAAAAAGCCCACACTTCTCCTCATTTCTCACTTTATGCATCTGCATAAAATATCCTGGCTTCTAGGATGTCCTTTGTCTGGGCAGGAGGATTTGTGGGCACTTTAGGTGGTCATACCTGGCCAAGGCTTGTTTGGCTAAAATGCAGCACAAGCTGCTTCCAATGACTCATCCCCTATGTGCTGAAACTCAATGTTGGTTATGCTGAAGAGGCTGCACCAGCAGCAATGTGCAGTAATAAGTACCTCAGCAATAATGACACAAGGACAGGCTCTGTGGGGCTGGGGTTTTCGCCACTTCAATGGCTCATTCAGTACGTGTACATAATTTTGGAACCTTTTGAGGAAGGGGCCAAAATAGTGAACAACAATGAAGCAAGAATTAAGGACACAATTCCTCTTGCGTTCCTCCTGGAGCACACACTGTGTGGCATAATAGAGCAGGCACCAGAGGCACAGCAGCCAGAGGAGGATGACTTTCTACTGTTCCAGAACCAACAAGAACATGTGTCCTTTACCTCTGTTCCTCGGAGACAGAAGCAGAAGCAGCAGGATGCCAAGGAGGAATACAAGGAGGATAAGGAGAGTTACAAGGAGGGGTGCTGGAGAGGATGAGAAAATGAGGCAGGATTAAGAGGGTGTTTCAACCCTCTCAAAACCTAGGGTATTTAACGTGTGTAAAGTGAAATTGTTGAGGGTGGTATTGTCCGTAGCAACACCGAGAACCCAGGTAGGCAGTTTGTGGCAAATAGGGTATTTTTATGTACACATGTCTGTGCAAGGACTCCAGAATCTGAGTCACTAAGGAAAGGGACAACTCCTGGCTAGCCACCCTATTAGAACCCTGATACAATGGTAAGATACTTAATCTCCTGTCATTATTCTAGAGGGGGCCCAAAATGCAGCCTTTGAGGAGGAGATGCGAAAGAACCTCTTTTTTTCATTCTCTAATGGCGTGATTCCATCTAAAGACCACTGTGCCTCCTCTTATCCTTGGATCCATAAAAAGTAGAAGCAAAGTTGGTAGCTGCTGCCACAGCACTGATTTTCAGAGTTTTTTTTAAACCACAGTGGTCAGGCCCAGCTGCAGTGCAGGCAGCAATCAAAAGCAATGCCAGAACTACAATGTACATAATTGCTGACTACCATGGGTCCTGGACTGATGCAAACTCTGAGAAGTGAGGGCCTCATGAACTATTATGTGTTCAGGATGGACCACTGGATAGAGCTTGCACAGCATGTGCTGGAGCTTATGCCTTGCCCTGGAGCCAGTGTGGTGTCCAAGATGGTCATCAGCTCAACTGGAGATTTTTTTACCAAGAGGCGAGTGCGCCTGTCCCCAGACTAAACTTTTAAGTGCCATTTGGCCAAAAAAAAAACGACACCTGCCACCTCTCCTAATCTATTCTGGTACTTAGAGGCTGTAAAGTTGCCATATAGGGGGAGATTACTAAAACTGGTGCACACAGAATCTGGTGCAGCTGTGCATAGTGACCAATTAGCTTCTAACTTCAGCATGTTCAATCAAGCTTTGACAAAAAAAACTCAAAGCTGATACTATGCACAGCTACACCAGATTCTGCATGCACCAGTTAGTAAATATCCCCCATAATGTTTTGGCAGCTTGACTTCAGCTGCAACATTTCTAGCATCAGGGTTGATTTATTAAAACTGGGGTGTGCAAAATCTGGTGCAGCTCTGAATAAAAACCAATCAGTTACATTTTTTTTTTTGTCAGAGCTTAATTTGACAATCTGACATTAGAAGCTAATTGACTACCATGTACAAGAGTTTGCACTCTCCATTTTTTTTTTTCAATTGTATATTTATTGACATTTTTCCAAAGAACCATACATATAAAAAAAAAAGAGTCATTGAAAAACATGACAGTATAACTAAAATAAATCAGACACGTGGTACAAGAAAACAAAATTTTGATAAACTGTAAAATGAAAGAAAAAAATGTATAAAATAAAATAAAGAAACAAGGTAAATCCTTGAACATTATAGAAGTGGCAACCCATTAGAGCAGGCATTGAAGGCAGTGGTATACCAACATATAACATTAATTACAGCTCTGTGTATTAACCTCTTGGAAAAACAAAAAGAACTTCCTAGTATAGCTTAAGACAAAGGAGGGAGTTACCCCGAGGGGTATGTAACCTGAGGGGGGCAAGTGAGAGAGATACACCATGGGAGATGGGAACAGAGGGACATAAGTCAGTTCAATGAAGTACATAAAGAGGGGGGAGAAAGACAATTATTCATATATTAGAGGCACTGAATCAGGGTTAAGCTCTGAGTCATCCCATAGCTCCCAAATTTTTGAAAATTGGGGTAGGGAGTCGTGTATCACAGCGGTATGGTGTTCCATTGTACGTATGTGAGCTAGGACCTGCAATAGTTGGAATAACATGGGTGGAGAGGTAGATAACCATTCTAAGGGAATTACTCATTTAGCAGCTAAAAGGACAAATGCAACCAGCTTTTGGGCATGCTTAGAGATGCCAGGGATAGGTAGGCCCAAAAGATAATGGATTTCTGTCCAGAGGAAGAGTTATCCCAAGAAGGCTTTGTAGGAGGGTCTGAATTGAGGACCAAAATGGTTGGATAATGGGACAATCACAAAAGATGTGTTAGTGTGAACCCACGTTACCATGGCACCTCCAGCACACCCGAGAAACCTTAGAATCATATCTGTGGAGAACCTCTGGGGTTCTATACCAGAAAAACAGTATCTTATAAGTGATTCCGGACCGAAATAAGGAGCGGACCGGAAGTGACGGGAGAGTCATCTGTAACGCCACTGTTTTTATTCAATGCGCTTTTTAATCTTTTTAAATGTAAGCTTCCAATTGTCTTTCAATAAATCTTTGATTGTTTAAATATATTACACTATGGGAGGCATTTATTTTATTCCCACATGTAATCTGGAAACCTGAGTGAAATACCGAGAGCAGATAGCTGGGAACCCGAGTGGGGGATCACTATCACCAGAGTTATCCTTAAGGCTGATTCGTAATTTTATGGAGGTGGGAGTTCTGTGAGCACTGAGCAGTTGTGTGAATTCAGCATCACTTGTTTTTGGTGGATTCAATATTGAAGGACTATTTATTTATTCACTCATTTTTAGATTAACATTTTGGACTTTTTACTTTTTTTTTTTTTCCATAAAGTTTTTATTGAGCAAAAGTAACAAGGAACATTGTACCGAATACAAAAAAAAAAAGGAAAGTGCAGTCAGAACACACCAGCATTTTGATACAGCATAAGAAAACATAAACCATAGGCACATGGGTATCTCCAGATCACATGTGGACAGTTAGCAGGAAACAGCAGGGCCGGAGCCTTTATTGTCTCGATTCCAGTTCCGACTGCAAATTAACCTTGCTATTTGACTTAGTGTCTCAGGTGCCTGAAATAAGGCGCCTATAGGATAGTGAAGGGGAAACAAGGGGGGGAGAGTAAGGCCGACTTGAGCGGTAGGAGAAAGCAGTTGTGTGAATTCAGCATCACTTGTTTTTGGTGGATTCAATATTGAAGGACTATTTATTTATTCACTCATTTTTAGATTAACATTTTGGACTTTTTACTTTTTTTTTTTTTCCATAAAGTTTTTATTGAGCAAAAGTAACAAGAGCGACTGCAAATTAACCTTGCTATTTGAGAGAGATAGAGAGATAAGTAGAGAGAAGAAGAAGTAGAGTAGAGTAGTGAAATAGTGAAGGGGAAACAAGGGGGGGAGAGTAAGGCGATAGAGAGGAAGAGGAAGTAGAAAAGAAAGGAGAAGTAGAAGAGTGAGAGAGGAGATGAAGAGTAGAAGAAGTAGAGAGAGTAGAGTAGAGTAAGAGTAGAAGAATGAATTGAGTTTTAGAGAAGAGGAAAAGAAAGAGAAGAGAAGAGAGGAGTATGAAGAGAAGGTAGATGAGTAGAGAAGAAAGTAGAAAGGGAAGAAAAGAGAAGGAGGTTGAAGGTAGTCGGATGAGAGTAAAAGAAAGAAGAGTGGAGAGAGAGAGAGGTTATGAGGAAGAGAGTAGAGAGTTAGAGAGGAAGAGAGAAGAAGAGTAAGGAGTAGAAAGGAGTGTTAGAAGAAGTAAAGAGTTTGAGAAGGGAAAGAGAAAGGGAACACAAAGAAATAAGGGGGGTGGAGGAGGGGAAGAAGAGTGGGGGGGAGAAGGCGAAAAAGAAGGGCAATATGGGGAGAGCAAGGGGGGGATGTATGGGCGTGAACGGGTAGAGAGGAGTATAGAGAGAGATAAAGGGAGAAGGAGTGAAGGGGAGAAAGAAGAGGGGAAGAGTAGGGACAGGGACAAAGGGAGTGACCTCTCAAACGGGTTTTCTCAGGTGAAAAGGGGGCTAGCCACCCCCCGAAGGGATCCTCTTCTAATCAGGGGGGGCATGTCGTCTATATTCAGGGGTTGTTTTGAAGTGAGACCAGCATGCCCAAGTGGTCGATAATTTCTCCATTCTCTCTTGTGAGATGGGAATTAACTCTTCCATGTCGCAGATTCTCGAGATGGTCATAAACCATTCTTTGATTGATGGTGTTTGGCTGGTACGCCAGTGTTTGGGGATACACAATCTGGCCGCATTGACCATATGCATAGCCAGGGATTTATAGTAGGCCTTTCTAGATAAAGACGTGTGGTGCAAGAGGAACTGCGCTGAAGAGAAATCTAAAGTGTAGGTGCTAATTGATGAAATGAGTCTGTGGACCTCCTTCCAGAAAGGTTGGATGTGTATGCAGCTCCACCATATATGTAGCATGGTACCAACCTCTGCATTACATCTCCAGCAAGTGTTGGGTATTGAGGGCGAGAATTTATGCAGGCGGGACGGGGTTCTGTACTACCTAGTCAGTACCTTGTATCCGTTCTCCTGGATGGCAACGTTCAACGAATGTGTGTATATTCATGTACTCTAGACCATTCTAGAGGTGTCAGGGGAGCAGGTAAGTCCCTATTCCAAGAGTTCTGAGATGGGGAGAGGGTCAAGTCACTGGGTTCTATAAGTAGAGCGTAAAGAAGGGAAATGAGATGTCGTTGGGGCGTCTTATGGTGGCATAAGGTTTCAAATGGGGTGAGCTGTCTCGTCCAGTTGTCTTGGGTAGAGTGCATGGATAGGAAGTGGCGCAATTGTCTGTAAGTCCAGAAGGAGAAGGTTAGTGTATTAGATATGGTCCTGAGATACTCTATCGAGGCGAGTTTACCCTCGACGAAGAAATGGGAGGCGAGAATGTCCTGAAAGGGCCACTCCTGTCTGAGGAAATTAGGTGAGTCGCCCGGGGGGAAGTCAGGATTACCTCTCAACGTGGTCATTGGGCCCGGGGTTGGTGCAAGGGTTTTGCTGGCCGGAGATTTCCTAAATAGTGATAAGGATGTGTAGACAAATGGGTGTGAAGCCAACGGTTGGGGCCATTGCTTCGAGAGTAGCTTGGACTTTTTACTTTAATCAATTTGCATGTTGCACCTTATTAGTGGTGACATTTATGAGTTTGTCACTTTTCATTATTGAATGTTCATATGTACATGTATATTTTTTTCATCACTTGCTTATCATGTTGAGAAATTGTGCTGATCACTTTACATATATTTACTACTGTTTTGTCATTGTGAACACTCTAGATTTAGCAGCAGTTTAATTTATCACATGTGGTAGTTTTTATTCACTTTTTATTCACTTAGAAGCGCGGGGGACCACATCTCATAGTATCTTATAAGCAATCTCTCTCTGCTCTACGCATTTAAAGGCTCTAGAGCAGGAGTCTCAAACTGGCGGCCCTCCAGCTGTTGCAAAGCTACAAGTCCCATCATGCCTCTGCCTGTGGAAATCATGCTTGTAACTGTCAGCCTTGCAATGCCTCATGGCTCTTGTAGTTTCACAACAGCTGGAGGGTCACCAGTTTGAGACCCCTGCTCTAGACACTGTGTACCATATTTTCTGCCATTGTGGGAGAGAGATGGGTCGTTGGGTGATTTGGGCCCATTTTTGCATATATAAATGGTAGGAGTCATTAAGCAGAGAAGCATTATGAAGGAATTTGGAAATAGCCGATATAAGATGAGGTTGGTATGGGCCTAGGGCACATAAGAATTTAAATGGAGTAGGTTTATCTAAGGTTAAGGTCAGTGATTTGGAAGAGAAATAATGTTTAAACTGAAGGTAGAAGTAAAGTTGCTTAGGGATCTGATATTTGTGTTAAATCTCCGCAAAGGAATAAAGTCTACGGGTAAATGGGTGTACATATTTCGAAACTGGAAGATGCCAGCTTGCGGCCAAGGGTACATTCGGCAATAGGATAGGCTGTCAGAGATGTCTGGGTTAAAAAGCATATTTAGCATGGGTGGGCATGGAGAAGAGAGAGAGATTATTATGAGCATTTTTTCTATATAGAGAGTGAACAACATCAGGTGTAAACATAAGTCTCTTAGTTGGGCAATGGACATATCTAGGGTTGACCACAACATGGCACAGGGGTGTACCGGGCAAGTAACACTCATTTCAATCTCTGATTATCTGCTGGATGCCATTTTGGTTGACCATGAAATAGTCGCCCTGAGATGAGTTGCATAATAATATTTAATGCGATCTGAAGAACCCAGTCCACCTCTAGAACGGGGAGCAAATATCACTGAGCTGGCTATGCGGTGAGCTTTAATATGCCTAATTAAATTAAGGAATAGCCCCTGCGTAGCTTTCAGTTGTTCATCGGGATAGGGACTGGTAATGTTTCTAATAAATACAGAAGTTTTGGCAAGATAGGCATCTTAAGTACACTGATCCGTGTCCCATCGGTGTAGGAGGCGATCAATATCCCTAAAGAGAGGAGTACAGTTAGCCTGATAAAGGGTGGGATATGAGGAGGTCAAATGGATCCCTAGATACTTAAGAAATTGGGAGCACCAGCTATGAATGGGCTGGAAAATCCATATTTAGAAAGGGTTTGCGAACATAAAGGGCCAGCCAAGCCTATCAAATGCTTTCTGGGCATCTAGGTTTAGAATAAGAGCTGGGGATTGGTTCTATTAAGCAAGTCAATTAGATTGATGATACGCCTCATGTTGTCACCAGCATGTCTGGTTGATACAAAGCCCAGCTGGTCTTTATGTATGAGTCTAGGGAGTATTTGGGTAAGTCTATTAGCCAAGATTTTAGTGAATATTTTAGAATCAGAGTTGAGTAGCGCTATAGTTGATGGTTATCATGGAGGGAAGAGTCTTTTCCAGGTTTTCGGGATCACTGTGATGTGAGCATGGAGAAACTGAGGTTCCTTTCAGTAGTGTGGCATTGAGGGATAGCAAATGTAGGCTTAAAATCGGGAGGAAAGTTTTATAATAAGAATAAGGTAGTCCGTCTGGCCCTGGGGATTTGTGAGCAGGTACATTTTTAACAATATCCGCTAAATCTTTAGGGGTAATTGCAGTGTTTAAGGAAGAGAGATAGGGAGGGGAAAGCTTAGGCAAGCGTAAAGAGTCAAAGAAAGAGTCAAACTTGGTCTGAGAAAAATGGTAATTTGGCTCAGACTTTAAACAGTTATACAGACTGTGATAGAATTCCTCAAAGACTTTGGACATGGTATGAGGGCAATAGTTGGGAGTTGGGATTAGTTTGCATAAGGAAATCTTAAAAAAAATAAAATGTATCTCTTCCTAAGCAGATTGGTTAGCTCTTCCATCAGCTCCAATACAAACTGACAATATGTCTACTGTGAGCCCACCTGTTTATACAAAGGGGGTATGGTTATCAGTTGGTCAAATCATTATTTTTTCACTTTATGTCTTTATTTTAGTTTTTGCAGTTTACAAATTATTCACAATCTCATACAACTCTTTTACAAGGGTCATGTTAAACATAAATCATTTAACGACTCGATTAAGATCTACCTCAGTCACATCACCTTACATTCCCCCTCTACCCCACGCATCCATCCTCTTACTCTCTATTGGTATCTGTTCATCCACTAAGTGCGTTTTGTTTAAGTTAATTTGATTGGCTCTATCTAAATCGATTGACAGGTTCCTCTCTCCATCCATGGTTTCCATACCAAATAAAATTTGGCAAGGTTCCCTTGTTTTATGTATATAGTTCTCTCTTTCATGATCACTCTGTCCATGTTTTGCTCCCACTCAGTAGCTGTTGGGGGGCTAGTGGACTGCCACCTACGAGCGATTAGTATCCTAGCCTGAAAAAGACAGCGCAAGACCGCTATCTGGCCTTCCCTGGGCCTACCCACTCCCCCTCCTCCCCCGAGAACACATAGAGTAGGATCCAGTTCCAGATGAGTGTTGAATACCTGGGAGACCCTGTCCACCACCTCTTTCCAGTATTCATATAATTTTGGACATTTCCAGAACATATGGACAAGGTCACCCCCCAGTCTCCCGCATCTAGGACATTTGTCATCCTGCCTACACCCAAACCTAAACAGTTTATTTGGGGTATAATAAGCCCGGTATATTAGGAGAAGATGTGACATCTTCTGGGGGGGGGGGGGGGGGGGGAGAGTGAAACCAGTGGAGCTAGTTCGAGTATCCTTTCCCATTGAGGAGCTGAGATGGTTCCCACATCTCTCTCCCACTTTGCTTTATATGGGCTTATTTGTGTGGCTCCCATAGTCCCTTTATACAAATGCAGGTATAAATCAGATATCAACCCCTTACGGGTCCTCACCCCTGACAAATTCTGTAAAACCTGCATGTTAGTCCACTCAGGTAGTTCACCTTTAAACTGTTCGGCCAGGACATGCCTCACCTGCAAGTATCTAAAAAAAGACTTCCTAGGAAGGAAGAAAAGGTCTCTAAGGTCCTGGAAGCTTCTGATCCTGCCCTCGTGATAGATCTGAGCAATATATTTTAGGCCTGCTCTCTCCCATTCTCTGACAGTCCCCAACTTTTGTACTTCGCGTAAGTTGGTATTCTCCCATAACGTGGAGAAAGCCGTAAAACCTCTATATCCCAACATTTTTTTTGCAGTGCCCCATACCCTAGCCATTAAGTCCTGGGTAGGGAGCCCCTTATGGAAGGTCCCTGCCTCTAATATCTCAATCAAAGAGTTGTGTGAGGCTTTATAGAGGAGGATCTTCCACTCTTGCCCCTCTTTCTCGACTTCGCAACCCCCCAGATGCTGTAGCTGAGCTGCCAAAAAATATCTAAAAGGGGCTACTCCTCCTGACCCAGTTGGGAGTTGTAATGTACTAAGACTTATCCGAGAGATTCCCCCTTTCCATACTAGTTCTCTAAATATGGTCTCTACCTTGATAAACCACTTTTTATAGATCCATATTGGCGAATTATGAAGTATGTATAACAGTTGTGGCATAAGCACCATTTTTATTAAATTACACCGGCCTGCTGCTGATAGGGAGAGTTTTTTCCAAATTTGGATTTTTCCTTTGAATTTATTCAAAAGTGGGACTAAGTTTTCTATAATGAAATGTTTAGGGTCTCTCGAAATGGTAATACCTAAATATTTAATTTTCTGTACTATTTGGAGTTGCTCTGCTTCGTGTGGTAGGGGGAGGACTAAAGGGTCTATAGGTAGTAGATCGATTTTTCCCAGTTTATTCTCAGTCCTGACAAGCGGCCAAAGTCTTTAATTATACCCATGGTCTCCCGTAGTGACTCCTGCGTGTCATTAAGCAGTAGGAGGAGATCATCTGAATACAGTATTACTTTTTCCTCTAAGTCCCCTCGTTTAAACCCTTTTATTTCTGGAGATGATCTTAAAGAAAGGGCCAGGGGTTCGATTGCGAGGGCGAAGAGGAGGGGTGACAGAGGGCACCCCTGCCTCGTCCCCCTCAGCAATCGAAACCTGGAAGAGTGTTCGTTGTTTACTTTCACCCTTGCCCCCGGGGAGCCGTATAGGAGTTTCACCCAATTAACAAAGTTCGGGCCCACCCGGAATTCCGATAAAGTTCTCCAAAGGTATTTCCATTCTAGGGAATCAAAAGCCTTGGCCGCATCCAAGGAAAGGACGGCCCTATTGCCCCCATCTTCAACAGGTAGATGGAGGTTCAATAAAAAAGGCGTCTGATATTTAAACTGGTCGACCTACCCGGAATAAAGCTTGATTGGTCTTGGTGCACCAGTTTATGGATAATTGTATTTAACCTAGCTGCCAGGACCTTTGCTAACACCTTCATGTCTGAGTTCAGGAGCGTGATGGGTCTATATGAAGCGGGTGAAAGTGGATTCTTATTCTCCTTAGGGATCACTATTATGGTTGATTCCATCATTGACTTGGGGAGTTCTCCCTCCAGGGCCGAGGCATTAAATACCTCCAACAGTTCGGGTAGAAGCACCTCCCCATAGCTACGATATATTTCGATGGGGAGGCCATCCGGTCCAGGGGACTTCTGTCCAGCCATTTCCCGGACAGTCCGCTGCAACTCCTCCAGGGTAACAGGACCATCTAACGCTGCCCTGTCCTCCTCAGAGAGACAGGGAACCGTCAGCCCCCCAAAGAGCATGTCCATTTCCTCCTTCATATCCATCTGTTCGGAGTGGTATAACCGCTCGTAGTATTCCCGGAAAGTATCCACTATCTCGGGAGTATATGTAGAAGTCCTACCCGCTCCTGTTTTAATCAGTGGAACCGTCGATGAAGGAGAGTTAGTTCTAATTAGATGGGCAAGCATCCTGCTTATTCCTTCCCCCTCCCCAAAGGCAACTTGTTTCTGAAATATGTATTTTTGTTCAGCTTTACCCAACAGGACTACCCGATAGGCCCCTTGAGCCTCTGTCCATGTTCTAAAGTTTACAGGTGTTGGATTGCTTATGTAAGCAGCTTCTGCAGATAATAAGTTATTCTCTGCGGTTACCTCCCCTTCTCTTGACAGTTTTTTTATCTTTGAGATCTGCTGGACCAGTAACCCCCGTAAGATAGCTTTAATTGTGTCCCAGACTACCCCCTGGGGAGCCGATCCTCTATTCCACTCGATACATTCCTTCAGAGCGTCCAGGACCTCTTGGGGCTGTCCCATTAACTCCAGCCAGGAGGGATTAATTCTCCACTCGCGGTAAGTAGATCTCATCCCCACCTCCATTGAGGCTGTCACAGGGGAATGATCAGAAAGGCCTCTAAGCCTGTACCTAATATTGTCTATCATAGCCATCAGCTCATCGTTACCAAGCAACATATTGATTCTTGACAGTGTGGAGTATGTGCTGGAGAAGCAGGAATAACCCCTTATCCCAGGGTTCCTCAGACGCCAAATGTCTTTCAGACCTAAATCCTCCAAGAGGCAATGGAGACGGCTATCCACTTGTCCCCTCCGTTTAGTCCCTTGGGGAAACCTATCAATTGTCGGGTCCAGGACCATATTAAAGTCGCCTATAACCAATACCGGAAGGCCCGGCCTCTCCAGCACAAACTCCAGAAGGTCAAGAAGGACCTCGATGTTAAAAGGGGGGGGAACGTACACATTAGCGAGTAACACCACGCGGTTCTCTATTTTACAGTGTAGGAAAATATACCGTCCCTGGTCGTCAATCCTGCTTTGAATGCAGTTAAATGAGATCCCTGAACCAATCAAAATACTAACACCTCTGGAAAAAGATGAATGAACCGAGTGGAGCTGGAAAGCAAACTCCCCCACCCTAACTTGGGTAAGGAAGCGTTAGTGAGATGAGTCTCCTGGAGACACACAATAGAGCTTCCATAGGACCTAACCATGGACCGTACTGCAGCTTTTTTCCCTAAATCACCTAATCCCCTTACATTCCAAGAACAAATAGTGAGTTTTTTCTTACCCTCTTATGTCACACTGATCATTCGTGAATATCAAAGTAGGTGGTTACATCAACAATATAGTTCCTTAATCTTGTGCTCTTTATAGTGAACCATATACTTCTTATTTTTAGTACTTGTAAAACCATACTATCAAGCCTTAAACTGTGGACATGAATTTTTACCTGCAAAAAATATTTCCGTGCATACTTGTGCCATGTGGACATATTGTACCTCACCCATTCACCCGCACCTTTACCATTAACACATCCGTCACTCTGTTTACAACTCGCATACGTTACCATCCTAGGTTCGGCCGGGGGCCTTCTCTTGTGACCAACCCATACACACCTTTTTTTTTAAAACAAAAGAAATTTGAAATCGGTTGCTTTTTATCTTCCCTGTCCCTACCCCCCCCCCCCCCCCCATCACCCAAACTATCCTTCCAACCCCCTCCCCCCAAGTGCAAGGATTACTCTGTACTAACAAACTAAACATGTATTCCCAAAGAGCATCCTGCGACATCCCCCTAACCTGGGTATGTAACGCCCTTTGCTCTCCCTTCCCCCTATCAATCCACCCCGTCTCCTCCCCACACCCCCAAAAAAAGGAAAAAGGAGAGGGGGGCGGGGGGGGGGGGGAGGCGACCCCGCGGTCAAAAGAGAAAAGGAAATGAAAAAAAATATAATAAAAAAAAAAAAGAGGGGAAGAAAAAAAACCCTCCCGCGTGTCGCCAGCCGCTCCCCCCCACACCCCACCCACATATCGTTGCCGCCCACCCCCCTAAAAAAAAAAAAAAAAAAAAAAACACCGTCAGCACCCACAGTTAGGCCTCGTAATCTGGAAGTCAATCTTTAAATCCTTTGACCCAGTCCTCCACCCCTTCGGGTGTATCAAAAAATATAGTCCCCCCAGGAGCCATCACTCTCAGTTTTGCTGGGTAAAGCAGGGCATATGTAAGGTTAACTTGGCGCAGTCTGCGTTTCACCTCCCCGAATTTGGCTCTTCTTCTTTGAAGATCTGGTGAGTAGTCAGGGTAAAAAGACACCCTGCTACCATTATGAAGAATATTACCCATTTCCCTTGCTTTCCGGATTATCGTTACTTTATCTTTAAAAAATAAACATTTTGCCAAAAGCGGTCTTGGAGGGGCCCCAGGATTAGGAGGTCTCGAGGGAACTCTATGGGCTCTTTCTACTGCAAGAAACGAAGAAAAGGAGTCCTGGCCAAATAACTCACTAAGCCACTTTACTAGGAAAGCGGCAGGGTCTGCACCCTCAGAATGTTCTGGGAGTCCTACTATACGAATGTTCTTCCTTCTCATTCTATTCTCTATCTCGTCCAATTTGTTTGCCTGTTTGTTCTGGAAGTCTTTGATGTCGCTCAGTTCTCGTTTTAAAGGGGCCAAATCGTCCTCTACTAGACTTAATCTGTCCTCCAGGGTTGTAGTCCTCTCCTGGACTTTTTGTAGCTCATTCCTGATACAAAAAAGATCCTCATGGATTGTTTTCAGCTGATGATTCATGTCATTCAAAGAGGTTCTACAGGAATTAATGGCCTCCAGTACTTCCTTTAGCGATGGATCAGACCCCTGTGCCTTATCGGGCCCCCCCCAACATCTGGGAACCCTCTGTTTCCTGGGCCTGAGACTGCCGACCTGGTTCCCCCCCTTCCACTGGTAGCGTCTGGGTGGTATATGATGCTGCTTGAGTCTGTCCTTGACTTTTTCTTACCCCCCCCCCCGTCCCTCCTGTCTGGGCAGCCTGGGCCTGCTGACCCTGGATTGAAATTTTTGAGGGGGTCTGGGCCGACGCCTGACCAGGAGTGTGGGCATATTTTTCCAATTTGGCTGCTGCTTGGCTTGCCTGGCTGGCCGCCTGGCTTGCTTTTGTAGTGCGCTGAGAAGGCATGATTATTGGGTTGTGTAACGGTCTTATTGCAACAGATCAAAAGCCGAAAGTAGCCCCACAATAAAGAGAGAGCACCCGCACACTGGTACTACTTCATAGATCTGAATTGAGAGGGAAAAAAAAAAAAGAACAAAAAATTTTTTTGTTTGGGGGTAACAAGTTGTATGGAATCAGAGTCCACTGTAGGATGGATCTGCCCCGAATACCAGGTACAGTCGGAGTTCTATTTGTGTCACGGGTCAGTCCTAAGGCAAGAAAACCATCCCAAGCAGCAAACAGGAAAAGGTTTAAGATTTGATGTCCTAAGGTCCACAATGCATCATCAGTGCGTGCGTTTGGGATCCAGCGACTTCAGCAGTCTCCAACAGGTATAGAGGAAAAAAAAAAAAAAAAAAAGGGGGGCTATGCCAGCCACGTTTTATAAGTGTATAAGGGGAACCTCCAGCAGTCCACCGTGCGTGGTTTCCAGATAGCTTTTGCCGGGAAATAAAGAAAAGGGGGAAATCCCTCTCACAGAATCCCCAAACGTCTGCTGAGTCCTCTGGGTGTCCAACCCACTGCTCCCCCCTCAGATCGCTGTTTGTGCCATAACACTCTAGTGTGAGCAATATACCAGTCCAGTCCACAAGCCCCCCCTTGTGCCCGTCCGGCTACGCTGGTCAATAATCAGCCGATTCACAGGTCCCCTTGGCTGCTGGATAAAGAAAAAGTCCCCAGGCTGCGTGTGGTGGCTAAAGACTCCCCGTGCTGATCGAGAGACTTTTTAAAAGGTTGAAATTACTCACGGTTCAGTAGCCTCTCACACTTATCCTTTGGGGTTCAGGCTGTGCACCCGCTGGCGGGGTAATTGAAGCTCTTCAGCGTCCAGCATTCAGAGGGCTTGCCTGTTACACACGAGCCGGCAGATCTCCCTTCCCAGGGGGGAAGCAGCACCCTGGGAAGTCCCTCACACCCCTCCCCGCCTCCTCCTGGAGCGGTCTGCTTCCGAGTGCGTGGGGGATCGTGCTTGTAGAGACCCAGACGCTGGGGATAGTCGGACCGTCACTCGCACACAGAAACTCTCAGCTTCGGCTTCGGCTCCACTCAGTATCACAGATGACAGATGACGATGAGATCAGGTAGGCGTCGGCATTAGATTCAGTAGAGAGAACGGGTGGTAGGGGGGAGACGAGACGCTGCGCTCATTCCTCACTCACTCTCCCGCATCTAGTCACGCCCCCGCCTCGGGCACTTATCTTTGCAAATCATTATTTTTAGTGATTCATCTGAGTGGGGACAAGGGTTATGTCCTGCATTATAGGTTGTTCCTTATTTCTGGTGGCAAACCTGCAAAGTTTTTGGCCATAAGTTCATGATTTGCAAATGTTGTAAATCTCAGAGTGTCGCTGTGAACCCTTCAAATAGGTGAACCCTTCAAAGAGGTGAACTCATCTGTAATCATAACCACACAAGGCAGTTCAAAGCTGAGGAGGGGAATAATGAAAGACACATTCTGGTCACTCACTATCCGTACACCTAGAACTTGTTAAAGGGTAACTTCCTTTAATGGGAAAAAAATAGCAAATAAAAAAAATAATATAATTGGTACTCAAATTGTATTTCAATTGAATGTTATTAAAAAGTACCTTTCCTTTTCACTTTCAATATTTTTTTTTAGGGTTTTTTTCCAGGTATATGAGTACAACCAATGTATTAGAGAGTTCCAGAATAATGTCCAGCAAACATCAGGAAAAAAAGAATAACTGGAATTGAGAATAATAAGCTTTCCAATATGCATACAAAAAAAACAGTAAAGATCAATGTTGCTCGAAGAAATGGGAATTGAACAATAAGTGAACTGAAATGAACAATGAACAATAAGCCAATAGGCACTCATTGGTGTAAGACAGTAATTGAGTCAACCTTACACAAGGGAAAGGCAAGAGACATTTGAATGGAGGCCTCCATAGCAGGAGGGCCCAGAAAAGTAGAAGACCAAAAGATGGAAGAAAGGAAGGGAAAGAAAAGAAAATAGAAGTAAAGAGAGAACATCAGGGGGCACCCTGACTAGGACGTTTTTTGCCTATACCAGTGCATAACTAGCTGCAGGCATAGAAGGATGGGCATGCCGTATCCATGGTTACCATATTCTTTGAATTTTTTCATGTGTATCAAGAAATATACCAGTGAGTTTTTCATTGATAAAGAAAGTGACTATATGACAACACACCTCAGTGAAAGGAACAAACTGCTGTCTCCAAGCGCTTGCAAATGTTTATTTAGCCACCAATAAAACATACATTGACAATTTAAATTGACGCCTTGTGAGACCTGGAGGCTTTAAGTGTAACAGGACATGACATGATCTCTAGGAAAAGGGCCTGTCAGCAGTGATTGTAAGAGTTTGAGGACCTAGAGAGCATAGGGCACTTCCACCATACATGGAGCACCTCCCCTGGGACTGAGCAACCTTGAAGCAAGTTCTAGAGGAAGATAGGTGGAGGTGTGATAGACGAGGTGGAACTATATGAAACCATATACGACCCCATATACGACGGTCTTAAAGGCTGATTCAAATGTAAGTATATTGATATAGCATGAGACTACTAAGGAACAGATTTGTCTCCAGCTGTCCCTAGCTTGGGCACATTTGAAAATATAAGCGTGGCTGTTGGGACACCTAACATCTTTCAACTGTGAATAGATGGTAGAAATAAGTCTAATGTCCCGTACACACGTTCAGACTTTCCGACGGAAAATGTGTGATTGGAGCTTGTTGTCAGAAATTCCGACCGTGTGTAGGCTCCATCGGACAGTTTCCATCGGAATTTCCGGATTCCATCGGATCTGGTTCTCAAATTTTCCGACAACAAAATCCGTTTGCGCAAATTCCGATCGTGTGTACACAATTCCGACGCACAAAGTGCCACGCATGCTCAGAATCAAGCAGAAGAGCAGAACTGGCTATTGAACTTCATTTTTCTCGGATCGCCGTACGTGTTGTACATCACGCGTTCTTGACGTTCGGAATTTCCGACCAACTTTGTGTGACCGTGTGTATGCAAGACAAGTTTGAGCCAACATCTGACGGAAAAAAAACATGGGATTTTGTTGTGAGAATGTCCGATCATGTGTACAGGGCACAAGTGAAAGGGGTAAAAGTTACTTTTCCTTTTCAATCTGCAGTTCTGTAATTCTCTGCAAAATTCAATGTAATATAGCTACCTGGAAATGTCAGGTCAGAATGCCAATGTCAATGTCAGAAATGTAATTTCAAGTCCGCACTAAGGTACAAGTCAGATTTAGGGCATCCCCTGCATCAAAAGTGTCATTTTTGGTGAGAAAACAAAAGTGGAGTTACTCTTTAAGCAAACTGTTCACCTGTTATGCAAAAAGTTTGGTTCAAGTGTACAGACTTACTAAACATGTGTGGGTGGCTGAGTTATGCCCCCCGGGAGCCTTTGGAGCTGTAGGCCTTGGCCCACTTTAGTTTTGCAGAATACAGCCTTATTGAGACAATACTAGTTTTGAAACACAAGCCACAAAGACACATCTATACCTGAGAATGGATGGCTTATGGTGCCACTACAACTGCAATGCATTCCTTTCAGTGTAACTTACCTTCCAGTTCTCGCCACAAAGATTAAAAATAAATTTCTCTTTCTCAGGTTCCTCTTTAATATGAAGGGTCTTTTTTGAAACAGAAGGAAATCTTTCATGTGTATCCAAGCCTTTATGTTCAGTGTCTACAAAACCATTCTTTAAGTATATTGACTGAGGGATTCCACTGCTTCTGCATTCCAGTATAAAGTTCCATTCCTGTTTTATCCTGCAAAGACAGAAGACTTATTGTACAATACTACTTTTATCCTAGTCTTTTGCGTACATACGATACATTCAAATATTACATGCTTTGGCATACATTTGAAACATTTTATGTTCAAGTTTATCCTATACCTAAAGAAAAGTAACACACTCATAACATCCGGTATAATATTACAAGCTAGAAGAATCTGTTGAAGCTTATATGAGGTTTAGCAATATGCCTTCAGAATTTATCCATTTTTGGGGGATTAAATATTAATAACGCTTACAATCTTGCGGTACTTGAGCCCCTTCATACTCAGGCAAAACTCAGGCTGGTGTTACGAAAGGCTACAGTAAATCAACGAATACCCCGGAGTCTTCGGTTTGATACTATTTCATTATGAAACTTTGGAAATATTACAAATGTATTTTCTCCCTCTCTATTTCTATTGTTCTTATCTGTACGGAAAGAGCCTTTTATTGAGCCATCTAGAATAATCTGTAATTCTTTTTTACCTTTTTTGGAATATATTGCAATTAATCAAACATATTGGAAAAGAAAATTGTTGTTTGGTGGTCTCCATACACAAATATTGTAGAAACAGTTACTACCAGACCTATAGCGATTTGAGGTTCTTAAATTACTCCATTCCGACTAATTACACCAATGGAAGCATTTTTTAGTTACTCGTATGGGTTTTTCTATCCATATAGTTTTTTTTTCCTATTTTTTTAAATTGTTTGGATGCTCAAATGGACCCCATAAACTTACAAACTAAAAAGATGAGTGTCCCACAAAAGAAGATCCTCACCTCTCAAGCAACCAATGTCTCTCATTCCCCCTTCATGCCAGCATCCTTGTCTTTGGCATTCAATACTTTTGGCAATGTTGAATGCTCAGTCAAGGGAAGGAACCACAACAGGTGTCAAGGGGCACAGGACCCGACACTCCTGCAACTGGCAAATGCAAAGTTCACTAATGGAGACTGCAGTGCTGAAAAAGAGGGGGCAATAGGAGAATGCCAAAAAGGGGAGTATAAGAGCCTTTTCTTTCTTAGGGCAATCTCATCTTTTTTGTGTTTGTAAGCTGGCATGGCTGCTTTAACTAAAGACCTTTAACTGTTTGTGAAAACCTTAAATAAAGAATCTTTAAAACAACTTCATTAGCAAATAGCAATCACAACTATTGAATTCAGTTTGAGTTCAGATGAGTTCTGCATCATGATAGCCAACAACTTATTGTAATTGCTGCTATTTAGTACTGAATTACATATATCTTAATTTATTTTACATTTTTATCTAAATGCATTTCTTCTACCATTATCCTGTTGAAAATATCTCTTTAGTTTCATTAAACCTCTAGCAAGGATACCATAGATTTTCCAAATGCAAACAAGAATCACTATAAAGACCAGTCATTGTCAAAGCATTACCTTTTAAATCTTTTGAAGGCAAACGATCTTAGATGATGCTATAAAAATGTCACTGTCCATCACATCATATTGAGTGCAGTCATAAACTGTATGTAATTATCCTAAGATGTTACATAAGTTTTTACCTTGTTCTCTATGAGAAAACTGTGTATAAATAAACTGCTGTGACATAGACACACATGGCCATTATCTGGCTGTGACTTCTGCAGGCTCAAAAAAACTATTTATTTTTATGTAATACACACCACTGTAGGAGGTAATCCTAGGGCGCGTCTGTCTAAAATACTGCCTGTTGGCTACATTTGTACAATTTGGCCCATAAATGTAATGTTGGAGGGGATATTTTTTTTTTTAGGAATTTTATTTCCACTCCAGTAATCTCATTAAAACACAATTATCAACTACTCTTATACCAATTTACACTAAGGGCAGTGACTTGCATTGCTGGTGATCCTCATCTGTTTGTGGTCTTTCAAACAAATGACAATTATTAAGACTTGCTTTAAACTAGAGATAGTTTGAAACAATTGTCAGCAGGTGTTCAGTCAGTAGTGGCATTTCCTGGCTAAGCTAATATGCAGCTGCAAAATGTCCCACATAGTTTCGCCCTAGGCAAATAATGCGGTAGGACTTGCTACACAAAAGAAATACATAAAATGCCAACTATCTCAATTTCTGTCTCAGTACTTCTACATAAGTAGGTGTAAATGTTATTGTTAGCTCTATACAAAATTATTTCACAGCTTAATGTTACAGATTAATTAAATAAACTAAGCAAAGCACACCGAGGGGCTGATTTACTAAGAACAATTCTTGTGCCAGTTCATACCTTAATTGGTGCGCTGGAAAAGTCATTAACTGAATGTGTGAACCGGCGCACTTTGAAGCGCAAAACGATAATAAATATGTAATCTGCAACTGGTGCTAGGGTAACTGCGGTTTTCTCATTGATAATAGCGCACGCCCAATACAATTGGTTAATTTCATCTCATTGGATGTGTCTTGTTAGTCAGTTAGTAGGTGTTCTCGGTTAATTAACCCTTTTGATGCTAATCTCATATATTACTTGTAATATATCTTTGAAATTGTTTTTTTTTTCTTATTTTTACCCAAATCTTTCAATACATTACAAAGAATAGAGAACTGTTTCAAAACCCAATAAATTTATATTTTCAGATCTTGATCCTTAAAGGTGACCATACACTGCAATCAGTTAGATCTTCAAAAAATTTGATTTAGTGCAAGAGCTTGTTGGATTTCCTATAATTTGAATTAATTGTTCAAGTGCGTCTTCCTATTATCTATTTTGCCAAAATATTGAGTTGTACAGAGATTGGCCAATCAGATTGCATAGTGCATGACCATCTTAAGTGCCAAATTTGGAATGTAGATGTGCCATGACCCACCTGTATTTTCCTAACGATATTTCTTGGGCATTATACAAGGCACATGAGAAATCACCTTTTTTCAAGACATAGTTACATAGTTAGCTAGGCTGAAAAAAGACACAAGTCCATCCAGTTCAACCATAAAAAAAAAGAAATAATAAATAAAAATAAAAAATATCGTACAATCCAATATACCCAATTCTATACCCACAGTTGATCCAGAGGAAGGCAAAAAAAAAAAAAAAAACCCAGCTAGAGTGATCAGGAATCTTAAAACTACTGCTCTCCAGCTTTTGTGGAACTACACATCCCATAAGGCATTGTAAAATTCTGACATTCACAGACATGACTAGGCATGATGGGAATTGTAGTTCCTGAACAACTGGAGGGGCATAGTTTGAAGACCCCTGTGCTAGACCATTATTATGCCTCCAGAATTGGAAGTGTGGCATCTACCCAACTTCTCTCTGCTGGTGGACACAAGAACCTACATCTATAGATATAAATGTGGGCAGCACAGTGGTGTAGTGGTTAGCACTTTCACCTAGCAGCAAAAAGGGTCACTGGTTCAAATCCCACCCGTGTTACCATCTACCTGGAGTTTGCATGTTCTTCCTGTGCCTGCGTGGGTTTCCTCCCATACTCATAAACATGCTGGTAGGTAAATCATATCCTGTCTAAATTGGCCCCAATATGAATGTGTGTTAGGGACCCACACAAACACCACCCCATGTTAAAAAAAACAAAAACATTTTCTTAATTTGCAAATAAGGATCATCTCTTCCTCAGAGAACAGTGAGTGGGGCATGGTGGCGGGAACAAATTAGCAGCAGTGCAAGCAACTTCATGTAGGGGTGTGATGTCATTCCTGTGTGCTGGCCACAGCTTCTAGGAACCAGATATGCACCACGGGTACATATCTCCGCACACACAGCAGTTGCACATCTCACATACACAGCGGTGGCGGATCTAGCTGCAGAAACCCAATTTATAGGGAAATTAATTGGAAGGCCGGGTACCGGCCTGAAGTTATGGGAGGAGCCCGGAGGGTATTTAAGCAGCCCAAAGGCCGCCGGTCTTTGTCGGTTTCCTGTGCGAGATATCTGATACGTCAGACATCTAGGACCGACTCGTTTGAGACAAGCGCTGTTGGTGCCGGTTCGTGAGCTCCTTTTCGTCTGTCCGTCTCCTTGTTGTTGCAGTCCCGCGTTCCGTGTTCGTAAGTCGTGTTGTCCCTTCGTGTCGCACTCGTGTCGCCGAGTCGCGGTTCCGTACAAAGAGTCTGGTTCGGCTGTCGCAGGTAGGGCTTCGGCTCCCATGTTTTACGTTCTCATGCACTGCTTATCATGTCACTAAACTGTGGTCTACGTAGCTCACGAACCATGCACCGCTTGCCTCGATAAACAAACATACAACCACACGCACATTTTTGGTTAAACACGATCGGGAGCCACCTAGTGGCACGCACCTTCAGGGCCGCCCGCCATGACACTCCGACCGATGCCGCGTCCGGCACTCAAGGGTTCCCCTTACGCGGTCGGAGTACGCAGGCTTTGAAGCGTTCAAACGTAGCTCGCTCACGGGTGCCGTTCGCACTCACACACAGCGATCATGTCATGCCAAATCGGTCTAGTCAGTTGCCGGATCACTGGTTACGTTCCGAGTCTGTTGGCATGTTAAACGCACGAATTACTTCGACCGTGTCGAAACATTTCATTGTATTAGCATGGCAATCATTTCATCATTTCAAACATGGCTAACGTATCAGGCCACTCGGTCATGCTAAGTCATTTCGCATCAGTTAAACAGGGCGTTTGTGCCATCATTTCGATCCTGGTCGCACTCAGATTCAAGTCATGTCACACTCAGGCACGGATTTGTCTCGGGGTACCCAGGTTACGGCCGCATTACCATACATGTTTCAGAGATTGGCCCACAGCTCGTACGGATGCGGGCTCGAGTCCAGTCTTTGGCATGATTTCGGTCATTGGCCACGTATCGGTCTGAATCCAGTCGCATCCGGGATGCATCGATTCGCACTGATTCACCTAGCCGCTCGGCCTCCTTTCTGTACATGCTCCAGAGATTAGATTCGGTTACAAGTTGCTCGGTTTGTTGAAATCTAGTCTTTGTCATGGTTTCATTTCGGTCACCATACCTCTGGGTAGGTCCGGTCGCATCCATAGATGCTCCGATCGGGGCAATCCAGACGCACGATTACCCGGCCTCATTTCAATACATGCGCCAAGGGCGGAATCGCATCACAGGTTTCGTTCATTCTTGATTCTTGCCCCTGTCATGGTATGTCATTTCTGTCACCTTACCACGCCCGGCAGGAATGCAGTCACTTCCCCGCACTAATTCGTGTCGGCGTGCCCTAGGCCGGCCTCATTTCAATACATGCGCCAGGGACGGAATCGCATTTAAAAAAAAAAAAAAAAAAAAGAAACTTTTGTTTCTTGTCCTTGTCATGTTATGTCATTTCTATGTCACCTTACCACGCCCCGGCGTTAATTGGTCACCTCCCTGTACGAATTTGCGCCGGCGTGCCCTAGGCCGGCCGCATTTCAAATACAAAAAAAAAAAGAAAAGGGTTCAGTCACTAGACAGTGGCATGATGATCGAGGTCGCTGGCACACGAGTGCTTGCGTTCCAAATGCATGCTGTAGCACTTGGAGTCGGACCCGGTGGCAGCCTGGATGTCACAGTTCGGCCCCAGCGTACCCAGGCAGTTGGCCTCATTTCACGGTTGCCTCATTTCGGTACGTGCTCCAGAGTCCGGCTCACAGTCACCCCCATACGGTACGACCGGGCCGGGCCCTGTCACGGGAAGTTCATTTCAGTTAAGGCAACATGTCGTGTCAGTCATTCGTGTTGTCTTCTGTCTTTTGATTCACAGCTGTCTCGGCAGTCGACTTAAGTCACTATCGCCTGTAGTTATCGTCAACGTTGGGTACCGTCGCTCTGGACGGCAGCAGTTTCAGGCTCTAAAATAGGTACTTTCTCTCACACTCTCTCAGGTCAGTCGGATTCAGTAGGTCCACCTGCACCAGCTTGATCAGGGTTCCAGCAGGCCCAGCCTGCAGACACGTGACCAGTCAACTAAGTAACGGGTCTTGGCAGCCGCCATGTCATCAGTCGGCAGCGATGACCTCACCACCCCGCTATCTCCGGCGTCGGCCTCCGAGGCTGGCAGTGTCCAGTCTCTTAGGGCATGGACAATTCCCAGGCTGTCCACCGAGCTGAGGCGCAGAGGGATACCCTTCTCGTCCGCGGCCAGGAAGGCGGAGCTATTCAGGCTCCTCTTCCCACCACCGGCCGCAGCAGGCTCCAGCAGTCTCTGGAGTCTATTTCAGCCGCCGTCGCTCAGCTACACACCCTCGTGTCCTCCCTGTCTTCCTCGATCATTGAGGTCCAGGACAGGGTGTCACGTCTAGAGGCCAGCCCGGCCGCCACGGTTCCAGACCCTGCGGTGGTCCCAGCCATCAGTGCACCGGCCGCAGGTAGTGAGCTTGCCACGACTACCGTTCATCCTTCCCACCTGGTGCCACCCAGCGTAAGGAAGGACATTTTAGAGGGCAGAGACGTTAACCTGGCCTCACTCATGATCTCGGTCCATGACTTGGCCGAGAACAAGGCCTACACCTGGGGGGACGTCTCGGTGGTTTTGAAGGCAAAGGATCCGAGGCTCAACAGAAAGCTCACGGTGCCCGAGTCCACGCTCGCTTTCGGCATGTTCAGGGACGTGCTGTGCTCAGCCTCCCCGGGCAGGCGGGAGGAACTGGACCTCTACCTCCATTTGATCGTAGACCTGGGCCACAAATACGGTGGCTCAGCGTTCTACGATTATCATCGGTCCTTCTCGGCCAAAGCCGCGGCCAGATTCTTACAGTTCCATTTGACAACGGACTGGAGCGTAGTGGACACTGAGTTGTTCTGCCGCCACTTTGCGGGTCTACGCTCCCCGCTATGTGCTGTCTGTCAGTCAGCGTCCCACACCACGGTCTGGTGTGCCAACATAGCCTCTGTCCACCCGATAGCTAGCACGGCCTCTACCAGCATGAGCCAGGCTCAGCAGGCCCCGGCGCAAGGGCAGAAGGTGGACAAGTTGGGACGTCCGGTGCGGATGGTTGGGGGAGCCGCCATTTGAAACAACTTCAACTACGGCTCCTGCAATTTCAGCCAGTGCCGGCTCTTGCACGTTTGCACCCTATGCCAGAGGGCGCACCCCAGGGTCCTGTGTGAGGTCAAGCAGAAGAAACCGTGACTAAGCCAGGGTCAATATCCTTTGGCTCGATGTTTACTTGACCTCACACCCCACTCCGTCACTCGCCAGCTACCTCATCCGAGGTTTCACCGATGGGTTTCATACCGGGCTCATCACCCTGCCCCACTCCACCCACGAATGTCCGAACCTGCGCTCAGCAGCAACAGATGAGCCAGCTATTGACGTCCTTCTTCAGACGGAGTTGGATCGGGACTTTATGATAGGCCCGTTCAGTCAGTCTCCCTTTAGTATCTGGAGGGTTAGCCCTATCAGGTTGGTACAGGGAAAATTTTCAAATAAAAAACGTCTGGTGTATGATCTGTCAGCGCCTCATTCTTCCGTCGTTCCCAGTCTCAACTCGCTCATCCCCTCCGAGGAGTTCTCACTGAAGTACGCTTCGGTAGATATGGCTATCCAGGCCATTCTCAGGACTGGGGTGGATGCTTGGCTCTCGAAGGCGGACATATCTGACGCCTTCAAGCTGCTGCCCATACATCCTTCCCTGTGGTGCTGGCACGGCATCAAGTGGAGGGAGCGATATTATTTCGCGACCAAATTGACCTTCGGGTCTAAGAGTAGTCCTTGGTTATTTGACAAGTTCGCGGAGACCCTGGCGTGGATCCTTCTCCACGAGGCACAGTGCCACGAGGTCATCCATTATTTGGATGACTTCCTTCTGATAGAACCACCCGGGGCTCCCCCAGGGGACCTTGGAAAGTTGAGGACGGTTTTCGACAATCTGAACGTCCCCATAGCGGAACACAAGGTTGGCGGCCCGGCGCACAAGATCACGTTCTTGGGCATCGACCTTGACACGCTTGCCATGCAGGCCAGCCTTCCCGCAGATAAGTTGGACCATATCAGGACGGTTCTGCGAGAGTTCACCCGGGTGGGGGGATGTACTCAGAAGCAACTTCAGTCTCTCCTCCGGATGTTGAATTTTGCTATGAGGATCATCCCCCAGGGCCGCTCCTTCGTGTCCCGGTTGCTGGTCTTCCTGTCCTACACTCAGGACCCAGACCAGGTCATCAGGCTGGATTCAGCAGCCAGGGCAGATCTGGCCATGTGGGAACACTTTCTTAGTAATTGGAACGGTGTGTCCCTGTTCATCCCAGTAGTGTCCACGCTGTCACCCCAGGTGGTGACCGATGCGGCGGCATCCACAGGATGCGCCACCATTTTTGGCCATTTGTGGTTCGCCGCCCCTTGGCCTCCTCAGGCACTAGCCACACCGGGCTTCACTACCACGTCAGCCCTCTTTGAGCTGTTCCCCATCGTAGCAGCCGCTCACCTATGGGGTCACCATTGGTCTGGACAGACTGTGGCTTTTACGACAGACAATCAAGCCACAGCCGAGATCATCAGCAAGGGCAGGTCTAAATCCAGGCCCGTCATGTCCTTCCTCCGCAGACTGGTCCAGCTATCCCTACAACATCAGTTCAATGTTTACTGCTCATTCATTCCAGGGAAGTTCAACTCCGCAGCGGACGCACTCTCCCGTTTTAACTTTATTTCTTTCTTTGAACAGATGCCAGGAGCCTACCATCTCTCAGCCACTATCCCGGATTGGTCACAACTGACCTTGGACTAGCCCCACATTTACAGTCAGCTACTAACATCATCAACGCTTCGCTCGCCCGCAACACCCGTCGGGCCTACCGGACGGCCTGGAGGGCGTTTAATAAGTTCCTGCCCCATCGCCCTCGTGAATCTTCCAGCGTCAAGCAGGTTCTGGCGTTTATCGCTTATTGCCATTCTCACCTAGCACTGTCACACAGCATGATACGCCAGTACGTGGCCGGGGTGCAGCACTACTTGTCACTTCAAGACCCCGCGAGGCCTTCGGTGTTCTCCTGCCACGCAGTAAGGGCTCTACTGCGTGGAGTTCAGAAACATCAGCCGCCAGTCAGCTCGAAGCGGCTGCCTATCACTGGGGAGATCTTCAAGGGGATGTCTGACATCCTGGATAGGTCCCCTTTCGGTCTCCTCCTCAGCACCGTCCTGCAGGCTGCGATACACATGGCGTTTTACGGGTTTCTACGGCCCAGCGAGTTCACTCGCAGCCACCCAGCTGGTCCAGTCTTGCATAGAAGTAATCTCTGCCGCCACCAGGATCACTACGTTCTTCACTTGGCGACGTCTAAAACTCAGCAGCGAGGTTCCGGAGTAGATATTCACCTGTACAGGACCCACAACAACTGGTGCCCAGTTGCCGTGTTAAACCGCTTGACGGCACTGCTATCCGACCGCCCAGGGTCCAGTCCGCTTTTACCCTTTCCAGTAAAACCCCTCAACTCGTCGCAGTTCGTGGAACATGTCCGGGTCCTGCTCGGCAATCTCCAATTGGACCCCAGCCAGTACTCCGGGCATTCATTCCGGATCGGGGCGGCCACGACGGCCTCAAGACAGGGGGTTCCGGACCATGTGATCAAGAAACTAGGTCGGTGGAAGTCGGCCTGCTTCTCTCGCTACATACCTAACCCACAGTTGGAGATGGCTCAGGCCTTTGCCCGACTTACTCAGTGACATTTACCTTTAATAAATAATTATCCCCTACCTGAAGGTTTTTGCCCCCTTATTTTGGTGTACCATACGGTAGACCAAGGCACACTTTCAGGTCTATTTCATGTTGGTGAGTTTTGTGTTGGTCCTATGTGTCATCGTTACTCATGTTGTCCGTAGGGCTCTAGACCATAAATTGGAAGGCGGGTACCGGCCTGAAGTTATGGGAGGAGCCCGGAGGGTATTTAAGCAGCCCAAAGGCCGCCGGTCTTTGTCGGTTTCCTGTGCGAGATACCCACCCACCCTCCCCTTTTAAAAGCCTCTTCCAAGTATTCTTACCCCAGACTGAATACTCATCTCGCATTATTCCATAACTACTTCTTATCATTCCTTATCTAGGGTATGCCCCCTTATTTTGGTGTACCATACGGTAGACCAAGGCACACTTTCAGGTCTATTTCATGTTGGTGAGTTTTGTGTTGTTCCTATGTGTCATCGTTACTCATGTCGTCCGTAGGGCTCTAGACCATAAATAAAGAAGATGCAGATTTCCAGGACTGGACTAACAAATGTTTCTAGTGAAAGGCAACTGGTGTTTTATATTAAACAAGGTGTAAATGGGCCATTGACAAGCATCACAGTTAAACTTAGTAATTTGTCTTTGCAAAGTTAAACTAAATGAAATCCTTTCTTATTTTTTCTTGGGTATAGCGTGCAGAGGGATAAGAAGTATTTTTTTGGGGATGTCTGCACCCCTGATAGGGTGAAGACACCTCCCAAATTTTGCCACTTCCTCCTTCAAATGTATTCACTTCCTCTCACATAGCCAAACAGGAAGTGAGGGTAAACCCTACCAATGTCTTTCCTTGGAAACACACACAGGTCAATCTAAATAATTTCCCCAATTGGGTAAATTGAACTCTAGCATTTTGCTATGTAGACCCCAAATAATTAGGTATCTTGGACTTTGGGGTTTATTATCAGATTTACAGCGAGTACACTTGTATTGCAGAGTGGATTTGCCTTTAATAAACCCCAAAATACCCAATAATGTGGGGTGTACACAACAAAGTGCTAGAGTGCAATTTGCCTAATGAGGACACTAGTTAGATTGACCTGTGTTTCCCCAAGGAAAGACATTGGTAGGGTTTTACCCTCACTTCCTGTTTGGCAAGTGACAGGAAGTGAAGCCAATTTTAAGAAAAGGGAGACACAAAGCCCAACCTAAAAAAGACAAGCAGGGGTTCTAACACTCACTTGGTTTCCTTCAAATGCCCACAATTAGAATAAGATTGTCTTGAGCTCGATTTTAGCTCAGTGCTTCTCGGACCCTGTCCTCAGGTACCCCCAACAGGCCATGTTTGTAGGTTTTCCTTCATCTTGCCCAGGTGCTTTAAATCACAGTCAATGGCTTGGTATTTTGGACAGCTATTTTAGCTAAGATAAATTCCCATAACATGTCCTGTCGGGGGTACTTGAGGACTGAGGCTGAGAACCACTGCGCTAAAATGGAAAATTGAATACTTACCTCTCCGTAATTTTCCTTTCCTGGTGCCTATCCATGGCAGCATTTGCACAATCCACACATATGCTACCACGAAGGCACCAGGAAAGTAACTTTTAGACAAATCACACTTATTTGTTTTGCCATGCCAATAAGCCTAGTTAAGCTGAAGCTGGGAAATCTGTTGCATGAAAATTAACAAAACACATAAAAACATAAAAATGTGCCACTAATTTTATTGATCAACAAAACTGACTTGGAAAAGAGCAAGGAAATAGGGAAGCCATAGGGATGTCCCCGTGCGTCAGAGGGGGGTGGGGTCACCCGGGTATGTCACAGTGTGGCCCCGACCTCAGAGTATAAAAGAACTGTAACCCTAGAGGATGGTCATTACGGCGGGTGCCTCCCATGTTGGCAGGTCGGGTGGCAGCGTGCAGGGTTTGTTTTTGTTTTTTTGCGGTCTGTCGGCGGAGCGAGAGTAGAAGATGAATGGACTTCTGGGGACATTTTTATTTTATTTATTTTTATTTACTTGTCCCAAGCCGTGTCTTGTAATTTTTACCATTTTGACACTTATTTTGTGAAATGGTAGGGGAACATTTGTACCCCGTTACCATTGCACACAGGGGGGCGGGATCTTGGGGTCCCCTTGTTAAAGGGGGCTTCCAGATTCTGATAAGCCCCCCGCCCGCAGACCCCCACAACCACCAGGCAAGGGTTGTAGGCATGAGGCCCTTGTCCCCATCAACATGGGGGCAAGGTGCTTTGGGGGAATGTTGAGGGCATGTGGCCTTTTTGGGGGCACCCCCACACCATTTTTTTTAATTTTGGCGCGGGGTTCCCCTTAATAATAATAGAATATAGAATATAGAATATAATATAGAATTTGGGGGGACCCCCACGCATTTTTTTTTTTACATTTTGGTTTGGGGTTACCCTTATTCATACTAGACCCAAAAAGGGCCTGGTAATGGACTGTGGGGGAATCCCATGCCGTTTTTTTTTTTCAAAGACTTTTATGTGTATTGCCGGGGCCAACAATTCATTATAGCCGCGAGTACTTTTAAATTACTTTTTTCCTTAGAAATGTCATTTTGTGCAGGGACTGTTGTAAACACGGGAAACATGCGCCCCTTTACAGGCACTTTACACTATAGACACCTCCCAGGTACGAAATTTAAAGGAATATTTCACTTTTATTGTTTCACTTTAAGCATTATTAAAATCACTGCTCCCGAAAAAACACCCGTTTTTAAAACGTTTTTTGCATTGATAAATGTCCCCTGGGGCAGGACCCAGGTCCCCAAACACTTTTTATGCCAAAACCATGCATATAAGCCTTTAAAATTAGCACTTTTGATTTCTCCGATAGACTTTTAAAGGGTGTACTCGAACATCAGGCTCATACCTACCCCTGGTCCAGGGGGGCAAACAAGAGCCTAACATGGGCAAAAGTTAAACAACAAATACTATCGTAGTCTATGGGAACTGACTTGTAAATTTTGCTAGTCCCCACTTGGCTGGCTTATCTTCTAGTTATTGGCCTTAAAATGGGTATGGGGCCCAGGTCCCACCCTAAGGGACATATATCCAAAATTCTGGTTCAAAGATGTACGGCTTTAGAGAAAAGTTACAAATCTACATTGCTGCTGCAAGATTTTAGCACAAAACAAAAAATAGCCTGCTCCACCAATACATACAAGGCCATTTGGGTCTGTTAACCAGTTAACGGCCGCGCCATAGCCGAATGACAACTACAACTCTGGGAGGGCGTACATTGACGTCCTCCCAGAATCCCACTCCCTTGCGCCCCGGGAATATCCGTGACCCCCGGGTCCAGAGAACCCGGCGCATCACGGATCACGATAAATGGGCGCTGATAATGGCTGTTTACCACGTGAACGCTCCGTCAAATGACGGAGTGATCACTTGTAAACAAACCGGCATCATGTCCGGTTCCTCTCTTCCCTCTCTGTACCGATCGGTACAGTGTGAGCAGAGATGGGAGAGATGGGAGAGATCGGGTGCAGCAGCGCTGTGGGCTCGATCTGTAGTGCCCACAGTGCTGATCTGTGCCCATTGCAGCCTCATCCAGCCATCCATCCATCCATGCTCAGCCATCCATGATGTCATACTCATCCAGCAATCCATCCATGCTCATCCATCCATACATACTCAGAAATACTCAACCATCCATCCATGCTCATCCATCCATCCTCAGCAATACTCATCCATCCATACCCAGCAATACTCATCCATCCATCCATACTCAGCAATACTCATCCATCCATGCTCAGCCATCCATCCCTAATCAGCAATACTCACCCATGCTCATCCATTCATCCATACTCAGCAATACTCATCCATCCATCCATGCTCAGCCATCCCATCCATACTCAGCCATACTCAGCCATACCCAGCAATACTCAGCTATACCCAGCAATACTCAGCCATACCCAGTAATACTCAGCCATACCCAGCCATACCCAGCAATACTCAGCCATACCCAGAAATACTCAGCCATACCCAAAAATACTCAGGGGTACTTAGCCATACCCAGCCATACTCACCAGTACCCAGCCATCCCAGTCATACTCAGCCGTACTCAGCCATACCCAGCTGTACTCAGCCATACTCAGCCTTACTCAGCCATACCCAGCCATCCCATCCATAACCAGCCATACTCAGCCATACCTAGCCATACTCAGCCATACCCAGATGTACCCAGCCCTACCCAGCCCTACCCAGCCGTACCCAGCCATCCCATCCATACCCAGCCATACCCAGCCACACTCAGCCATACCCAGCCATACCCAGCCATACCCAGCCATACCCGGTCGTACTCAGCCATGCTCATTTATGCTCAGTCATTCCATTCATACTCAGCCATCCCAATTCACGGCTCATCCATACCCATTCATGCTCATCCATGCCACATCCATGCCACTACAGTGCCTCACAAAAGTGTAATAGGTAGTCAAATTAGATTTAACATGTATGCCCCTAGAACACCTGATGGTGCTCCCTGCATGTTGGGCCACTCTATGTGGCCAGGCTGCGTAAAAGTCTCCCACATGTGGTGTCGCCTTACTCATAAGGAGTAGGAGAATCTATTTTGGGGTGTAATTTTTGGTATGTATATGCTATGTGTTAGAAATATTGTATAAATGGACAACTTTGTGTAAAAAAAAATGCATTTTCATTTTTTTTACACATATTCCAAAAACTTGTAGAAAAAAATGACATTTTCATAAGACTCATTATGCCTCATAGATTATATATTGGGTTGTTTACTTTCCAAAATGGGGTTTTTGGGCGTTTACATTGTCCTGGTGCTCCAGGGCCCTCAAAACTGTAAGAGGTAGTCAAGAAATTATATGTGTAATTTATGCACCAAGAACACCTGATGGCGCTCCCTGCATGTTGGGCCTCTGTATGTGGCCAGGCTGTGTAAAGGTCTCACACATGTGCTATCGCCATACTCATGAGGAGTATTAGAATGTGTTTTGGGGTGTCATTTGTGCTATGCATATGCTGTGTGTAAGAAATAACCTGCTAATATAACAATTTTGTGAAAAAAAAAGAATCTGGATTTTGCAAAGAATTGTGGGAAAAAATTACAACTTCAAAAAACTCACCATGCTGCTTACTAAATACATTGTAATGTCTAATTTACAAAAAGGGTCATTTGGGGGGGTATTTTTACTTTCCTGGCTTGTTAGGGTCTCAAGAAATGAGATAGGCCGTCAGTACATCAGGTGTGATCAATTTTCAGAGATTGGCACCATAGCTTGTGTACTCTATTACTTTCACAAAGACCAAATAATATACATTGATTTGGGTTATTTTTACCAAACATATGTAGAAGTATAAATTTTGGCCAAATTTTTTCTTTTGTAGCGCAAAAAATAAAAAACCCAGCAGTTATTATATACCACTAAAAGAAAGCTCTATTTGTGTGAAAAAAGGACAAAAATTGCATAGAGGTACAGTGTTGCATGACTGAGTAATTGTCATTCAAAATGTGAGAGCACCGAAAGCTTAAAATTTGTCTGGTTAGTAAGGGGGTTTAAGTGGCCAGTGGTCAAGTGGTTAAGGCTTAACATGAGAACCCCCACGTGAAAAATATCACCCCAAACTCAAAATATATTGTGCCCCTCCCACACACTAACAAACCCCTAGCCAAATACACAGCAATCCAGCCCATGAAAGGGAGGTGGGTGCTTGGAGGGCAGGAGGGGCTCAGGCACCCCAAAAGTCAACCACCTTGTTCCCATATTCAGGGGGACAAGGGCCTCTTCCCCACAACCCTAGGCTGGGGTTGTGGGGGGCTGCAGACAGGGGGCTTTATGGAATGTGGAAACCCCTTTAAACTAGTAGGTACAAGGTGCTTTGTGATTGGTGTTGGGCTGAGCCCAACTTGCCCCAAAGGCAGCCAGCTATGTTGAGTGCATGTGGCCTTGTATGGTTCAGGAGGGGGTTGGGCTCTTCTTGCCCTTTTCCTAGCTGGCCCTGTTGTATGCTCTGAAAAGGATGTGGTTTGGATTGGTGAAGGCAGCTCACAGCTCACAGACACAGACTTTTGAGTGGAGTGTGGAGTTCCCCTTTTAAAAGCAAAAGCTAGCCCATGGAAATCCAAGGGATTAGAGGGGGGAGACAAGAGTATTGGAGAATGGAGTGTGGAGTCCCCCTTTAAAAGCAAAAGTTAGCCCACGGAAATCCAAGGGGTTAGAGGGGGGAGACAAGAACATTGGAGAATGGTGTGTGGAGTTCCCCTTTAAAAGCAAAAGCTAGCCCAAGAAAATCATATGCATTAGAGGGGGAATGTTAAATGCCCTTTTAAGAGGAGCGAGAGTCTTTTTACATAATTGTAACAAGGTGCATATTACATGTTGGCAACGTAACATGCTAACATGACCTGTGTGCAAATCTCCTTAAAAAAATACATAAAGGTGAACCAGCGTAAAAAAAAAAATGTCAAATTTAGAGGTGCGCTTGTTCAACCCATGCAATTGCATTTGCATTGCTTGACATTTACTAAGATTTTGGCCGCGCAGTGAACAAACGCATTTGAATGAGCGCAAGAGCCGCTTGCGCATGCACAGTGCTTACAATGATCTCACGCTGTTCTAAACGTACTTGCGGGCACAGCAGGCTTTATCTGAAAAAGTTACTTTCTCATTCTATTTTGGGCATATTTGTTACTTGGGCAGTTGTTACTAAACTTCCTCACATCACCCCATAATATTGGCACCTCCATCTTCTGTTAATATTGAATTGAAGATGCCGTGCGCTATTTCCATAGTGGCGCACAGATTGCATTCTCCCGTGCATCGAGATCGCTATAGTAAATGGGGGATTCGCACTCTGTTCCCGGCGCACCATTTATTAAATATGAAAATGTGCGTTGCGCCACGCCGTGCGTGTCTACTGATGGCACACGGCTTTCATAACTCAGCCCCCCAATGTCAGTACTAAAAAATAATTAATAGTTTTAGGTTTGTTGTGACGCAGAAGCGTCACAACAAACCTAAAATTAATCATTATTTTTTCACGCATTGCATATTCACTTTCCAGAAAAGAGTTACGATTTGCAAGTATGAATATAAGTATGCAAGGATGTCTGACTTGTAAGAGAAAATTATAAGTTGAAATGTACTAAAAAAAAATGTAATTTAACCTTGAAATAGTTGACAGTACTATACATTAATCAGAATATATCTTACCACTAAATTATAGTAGTAATTCACTTATCCTGAAAGACTGAAATGATTGGTAACATCTTGGAATGGTAGGCAACTTGTACAAATTGTGTAAAAAGTAAGTGTACAATTATAGATAGTAAAAATGTAATTATAAATTAAATATCTTTTGCTGCTTAACACTCTCAGTGTATCACAATCTAAAATATTTATTGTATAATTAGTGCAGCGCTGCCCACTCTCAGGTGATTTTTCAAATAAACCTAAACATAAGCACAGTAAAAAATATAAACATTAAATGTCCAAAATAAATAAAATATAAAAAAAGTTCATATACTGTATATATCAATCAACTTTTCTAATTTCTGGATTTCTGTGCATCAATATTCCACCGCTGTGTATCTATAACACTTCTCCAATATTATAAAATGTGCACACCCCCACCAGCTGTTATGCCTGCTCACCTCAACACTGAGCCACATAAGCTCTGAATGGAAACTCACTCCTCTCTAAACTCCAATATGAGCTCTCCTGCTCCAGCCTGTTGTATGAACAGCTCACAGATGAGACTTTTCCCTCAGGATATGGTCCGTATTCATGCAAATATAAATGCAAGAAACATAGTGTTTTCCATTTAAATAATTTATTTGAGTTTCCCCCTTGAAATATTGCACTTACAAGGTTTCAAAAGATAAAAATAATTGATCACAATGTTACTAGACGTCCGCTCACTCACTACTTTGATGGTGTGAAGTCACAGGCTCGGCTCCTTCCCCTCTACATGCATATCGCCTACAATTGGCTTTCTCAATAGATGGTTGGGCCACCTCACCGAAGCCCTTATATACTCCTTTATCTCCATGGTGACCTCCCAAGCTTTCCCCAGCAGTCAGGGTGATTCCAGGTTCGCCCACTTCCCGGGGACCACAGAAACTATATTCTTACTTGTCCCCATTCAGAATGTTACTACCACCCCGATCATACAGATTTTTAAAGCCTTGTCCCAAACGGAGTGGCATTACAAGAATCAACCTGCATTCCCATTCTATGAGACTGCCATACGGATCACTCAGTTACAATCTATCCACAAGATTCTACTAGATACATTCTACATCAACCATAACAAACATGGGCAAAAATAAACATGGACAAATTTAACCCTTCCTTTATGTGCCGCATATTTTATATGGACATTAATATTCTCTTAAAATTGTCAATATTTGAAACCTTTAATAAAATAAATGAACTAAAAATACCACCCTATAGACCAGGACTAGTTTTATTCTATTATCGCTCTTAAATTATTATGTAAACGGCTTCATTAATTATTTAAATTCCTAATTAATACCCTTATTTAATCCTCATAGAATACTTCTTTTTAATATATAGATGGAGTGCCTATTATTATCCGGAAAATTACTTTCTTTAAATTTCAATGCAATTCCCCCTATACTGTACATATTTAATAGATGAGATAAAATCAAAAATAATATATACAAAAATTGATTTATAAAAATCCCTCATGTAAAAATGACATAAAAAGATTTATAAAAAATAGGAAAAATATAAAAAAATATTCATGAAAAACCCTCTATATAAAAAAATATTCACAAATCTTTGTATTTTCTAAATTACTATACTATTTCAAACGAGAGATTGTTTATCTCCATTAACTCATATAAAATCACCCCATCTAATTCATAATCCTCCTTATTATTTTATTATGACCTCACTAATTTATATTCTCTGACACTGCTTACACCCCCATCTCTCTCAACCATTAAAACTGAAGCAATTCAGATCAAAATCTATATTGAGTCCCCTGGGTGCCAGAACCTTAGTCTCATACACCCAGGCCGACACACGTTGACTAAGGGTTCTTATAAAATACCCTCCCCTCCAGTGGTGGTTAACTTTTTCAACCCCCCAAAATTTCAGACCTTTGGAGTTCCTCCCTATGTTCTTTTATTGTTTTTATTTTTTTTTAATATTATTAATATGTTCACATACCCTCACCAATAGCTGTCTAGATGTCCAACCTACATACTGGAGCTGGCACGGACATTCCAGCATATATACAACCCCCTCTGATGTACACGTAATAAATTCTTTAATTTTATGAGTTTTACCCGTAGCTGTTCTTCCGCTTTTTTACATTGCTCCTTTTTGTGGTTCTACATGCCAAAAATCCTCCGCATGAATAGAAGCCAGTGATGAATGGTGTTAGGGTCCCCATTCACTTTTTGGGTGGCCTAATATCCCTGGGTCTATTAAATGTATTAAACTTTGTGCTTTTTTATACACAAAGGACAGGACAGGGGGAAGAACTGCCCCCCAATAACCTATCCTTCATCAATATTCCCCAATGTTTCTTAATTACCTTTTCTATTTTATTTTTCTATATATTATACCCTAATGCTATCCTGAATTCCTCACCTCTATTATTTGCACACCCCTTTTTCTCTTTCACTTTTATTAAATAATTCCTTTCCATATTGCTAACCGCTTTAAATTCTCTCTTAATAAATGCTTCATCATACCCTCTTGCACAAATTTCTCACCAAACTGCAATGCCTGTTATACAAATTTGTCTTTCTTACTACAGTTTCTCTTAAGTCGGACAAACTGCCCCCTAGGTATGTTAAGCAACCATGGTTTATGATGGCAACTGTCTATTGCTATATAACCATTTCTGTCTGTGGGTTTACAGAAATATTGAGCTCCAAGCCTCCTTTTGGATTTGGTCTCCCTGAGCGTTTGACGTCACGCTTGGGAGTGCTGGTTCCTATTGGAGTTTGCTCCGGTTGTCTCCCGGTCTCTTCGCTACCTACAGCTGGTTAGCCGTGCTATAGTTTACAGCTGGTTACCATCGGGGACTCGGATGAGGCTCTACATCGTCTCCCAATCCCTATATGAGTTGGGTTCACCCTTCCTCGTTTTTGTGGATTTCGTAAGGGGTGCATGAGGGTTTCACCACTGCAGCAAATTTTCAACAAGCCAGTCCATCTCTGGCCGCCGCCATAAGGTACCACCACAGCAGTGAGCAATCTGATTGTCATCTATTTATGCAAGGAGAATTTTAACTGTTTTTTAAATCATCTTAAGGTAACAATAAATCAATACATGTTTCATCTTATTGATTTTTGCCTGGTTATCTGTCTGCACAAGACTGGTTCGACTAGCGCTCTTTCTTATGGTTGCCATTGACTGTATATAATCTTGTACAAATACAATTCACAGCAGACACTAAATTGTATCTTGCATTAGGAAGGGGCATTATAAATTGGCAGCTAATAATATTACAGTGAGGTTTATTTTAGGATGCGTGGCCGTGGGAGGTGCAGATAAGGTGGTATTCAGTGTATACCATTTGGGAAGCTCTGCCTAGGCAGCCAGATAAGAATGGACAGAACCAAATTACAACATTAAAACGTTTTCAAATTGTAAGTACTAATTTCTTTATTATGTTTCTTAAAATTATCATACCAATGGACCCTTGCTTGAAAATTAGGGGTGCAAAGGTTTCTGAATAGGAATGAGCTTTGGGTTGAACATGCGTTTTACCTAAACCCAAATTAATTATTTAGATTTTTAATTAGCTATTTTGTGATAATACTGTGATCTATTATAATTATCAAACTCAGTTTATCGAATATACATGTTATTTATTTCAAGTAAGGATTGGGATTAGTTTACCAAGGGTTCAGCAAAAAAAAATAGTAAATTCCTAATTCAGCTGCAAACTCATTAAGGTCGTTTTGGTTTGAGTTTGAATGAGCAATTGTGATCTGTTGTAGAGCTAATGGCCAAGCTATTGCCAAATAGTATAGAAAGCTGCACACTGTGAAATAATAATCTCAGCATGTCTGAAAGCGAAGGGTATAGTGAGATAATCTGTTGCTAGAGGAACTTCTAGGTAATCAGAGGGGGAAGGTCTTATTGTAGCATATAAATAGATTTCTTCCCCTGATTTAAAAGTGCTACAGGCAGAAGTAGCAACACATTTTTTTTTTAAATACAAGAGCATGACTATCTATTTGCTGACCAGTCACGTACTTGGTACATCATTGGTCTTCAAGTGGTTGTATTGGGATAATGCCTGCAGCTGCTGATAATTTTTTTTTAGAGCCAACAGTCAGGTCTCTTGTAATAGCAATCGGATCGGCTAACTAGCTGCTCGACTGCTATTACAAGCAGTGGCAAGGAACGTTCCTGTTCTCCCACTGCCTTGCGTGGGTTCCCCTGAGTCTCCTGTCCCACCAGGAGATCCAAGCTACCAGCTGGCCCCTCTGCCAGCTGGCTAGACAGTCAGACAAAGCTGGGATCGGCTGTTCGGTATAGTATCCTGAAGGCGATGACATGACATCACTTCCGGTTTATCCAGGTGTCAACCGTGTCATTTAAAAAAAATACAAAATATTAATCTTGGTATTTTGAATGCTTTTAAGTGCAGAGGAGGGATATTGGGTCTTATAGACCCCAGATCCCTCCATAAAGAGTACCTGCCATGCGCCTATTGCTGTCACAAGGCTGTTTATATTCCTTGTGACAGCAATAAAAGTGATAAAAATAATTAAAGCAACAGTGTAAAATTAAAAAATTAAATAAATTAATATAAAAAAAATACCCCAGCCCCCTGTGCTTGCACGCAAAAGCAAATGCATGTGTAGGTCCTGCGCGCAGGCAAACAGCGATCGTCCTAAATGTGATGTATCACCGTGAACATCAGATCATGGGCAGTAAAACCCTTTGCTCACCCTAGATGTTTAACTACTTCCCAATCAGTGACATTAGTACAGTGACAGGGCATATTTTTAACAGTGAGTCACTGTGTTAGTGTGACTGGTTCCCACAAAAGTGTCAGTTAGTGTCCAACTGTCCACTGCAATATTGCAGTCCCGTTATACAGTATTTAGCTGATCAACACCATTAGTAGTATAAAATAAATAAATAAATAAATAAGAATTACAGTATATAGACCAACGTTTGTAGACACTATAACTTTTGCTCAAACCAATCAATATAAGTTTGTTAGGATTTGTTGTTACCTAGAATATTTAGCAGAATACATATTGGCCTAAATTTATGAGGAAATTAGATTTTTTCAATTTTTTCATTGGATATATTTTATAGCAGAATGTAAAAAATATTGTTATATATATATATATTGTTTATAGCCCAAAAAAATAAAATGCAGTGGTGATCAAATACCACCAACAGAAAGCTCCATTTGTGAGAATAAAATTAGATTTTGTTTGTGTACAGCATTGCATGACCACAAAATTGTCAGTTACAGTAATGTAGTGTCGTATCGCAAAAAATGGCCTCGTCATGAAGGGGGTTAAATCTTACGGAGGTCAAGTGGTTAAAGGTATAGGGAACACACTGACTTTTTTTTCCATGGAAAGGAGTGTTGCCATCTTTGATGTAAATCGTAATTACTGGAAGTGTCCTTTATGTTAATTATCTATCTTTAACAGATTAAATAATGATAGAAATGTGTCAACCTTAAACTCAGATAATCTGTCACTAGGTTGACATAAGTCAGTCTTCGTGTCAGAGTGATATATTGTCGACAATAAAAGGGTAGGACAATTCAACACATGATTGATGTGATTATTTATTTATAGCTGTGATACATATAAAAAATGTTATTGTAATCCTGTAACTTTCTATGCATAAAAATATAGTGCCACACTAAAATAAATCTTCATTGTATTAAACAATATTGAATAACATTGGGTTAATATTACTTTACATGAATAAATGTTTTTCAAAATATTTAAATATTTAAAATGAAGTGTAAGGTGTTCTTAATTAGTAGAAATACACACATCTTACATATTCATAAGTTAAATAAATATAAAAGCTAAAGTGCTTCAATAAAAGGAGAAGCCCACCCAAAATTAATATTGTACTAGAAGTCGCGCTTGGTATACAACAGTATGTCTTTGATACTCATAAATTAGAATATAAAATATAGAATAGCAATATTTCCTTGCTTATCTTTGCACATTCCAACATCTGGTTTTGCAATCTCCATAATGTAAAATGAACTATAACATTTCCATCAAAATCTCAGTTTTTCACTGGATTTGTTTTTCAATAGTCAGCAGCAATACCCATTTTCCTTCTGAGCTAGCAACATATAAAATCAAACTAATTCAATAGGGTCACAGATACCTGTTGTAGTCAATCTGAATGTTAGGCTTTAGATTTACTGAGTACTGGTAACCTGTTAACTGGTGCAACTGGATATGTCTGACCATACAAGGTATAACATTACCACTCCAGTGAAAACAAGACAGTATGTTATGAACACATAGACACATGTGACATGAAACATAAATAACAACAAAACACACCTGCAAAGTAAAGAACTAACTAAACAAATGCCAAAAGAGGAGGGAATGGAATTATGGGAACCCAGTAGAGCAAGATCACACAAAAATACAGGGTAACAGGAAGCATATAGCTCAGGAATGGGTTAGAAAAAGTACAGGATTATAGCAGATTCAGGGAGACAAAAGATTGGGGTACTCAGTGCAGCGAAGTGTAGCAAAATCCCCCAGAATCCAGTTTAAGATGATGGCTAAACAAGCTCTGCTGGAGACACCTGTTGATGGAAACCTGAACCATCCTAGTCTATGAACCACAATTCTGCTAGCAAATATTCTGGCTGTATTTTTAAAATGTGTATTGAATTTCTACATGGCTGCTAAGTAGAGATCTTGTATCTTCACAGAATTGCCTTTTGAACCCATTAGAGGCATTTCTCTCTCTGCTCTCACCTACAAGTAGGTATTCCTTGTGGCTATCACCTCTGCAAGTCGAGTATGAGCCATAAGACATAATTTGCAAGGCTTGCTGGTTTTGCATAGGGGCATGATGATGTAGAGGCCTAGGACTTCCTTCTTGCCTAAGGTAGTTTCTGCAGAGCTCTGTGGACTGGCCCTAGGCATAGTAAAGGCTGGAAATTCATCTGACTCCTCTTAGCCAGTTTCCAAAGCTATAGTGGGAGTACCAGATAATAAAGAAGAAAAAGAAAAGGGCATATAATAATTACCGGCTGCCCTGTGCCTCAGAATATTAAGAAGAAAAAGGCTTTGTCAGGTACTTCATTACTTCATGCTCAATGAGCCACTGGTAGTGTGTAAAAAAACAACAAAGAACAGCTCCCCAGAGCCTCTTACCACGTCATATTCACATTGGTGGAGGAGGAGGTAAAGTATGGAGGGTAGTTGGAGTAGGGGGAGGAGGTGGTGGAGGAGGAGGAGAAAGGGGTGAAGGAGGAAGAAGAGTGGATGGAGGAGGAGGGGAGATAATGGGGCGGGGGAAGCAATCACTTTAGCTTTCTGCCTACTATCTCCATGAGGCAGCACCTTTGACTCTCCTTTTGGGTTTCAGTGTGTAGCTTCTGTTCATAGGATTTCATGTTTATTTTTTGCTGCTGCCGGCCGTCCCCTGGCTGTTGAATCTCTACCTAAATTTGCTGCTGCCTGCCTTTTTTGCATGGCTGAAGGGTGGGCAGTCTATGCCCACAGGTTTCCCCCCCTTAAGCTATGCCTTTAGAGCATTAAATATAAACAAATAAATTAATAAAATATATTAAAAATGCAACTGGCTGCTGACAAAGCTGAGGAATTGCAGATGTGCCTGACCTCTGTTGTTTGATCAGCCCTACATCTACATCAATACCAAAAATTTAGGAAAAATAAATAAAAAATACCTAAAGAACAGTTAAAGGCAAAACTCTTTTTTTATTTATTTTGGAGAGGGATTAAAACACCTGTCAGATTTTATTTCTGTCTGTGCCCCCATTAGGGAGATTCAACCTCTGTATTTCTCCTGTGCTGTCTTTGAATGTGAAAGTAAAAGAAAATCCCAAACTTTGGGTTGTCCCCAGCAAAGTAATAGAGAAGTCTTCCAATGGGGACACAGATAACAAAAAAATAAATTGACAGGGGTCAAAAATCCAAAATGAAAAAAATAAAAGTTTTGTCTATCGTTCTTGTGAATGTGAATCTGGCATTCTGGGGCAACCCAGGTCAGAAAATGTAGGCTATATAGGGGAGGGGTTCCAGTGCTTACATGCTGTCCAGTCATTGAATATTATTTGTTGTAATGCCTCATACACATGCTCGGACTTTTCCGCGGGAATGTCCGCCAGTCCTAGTCCAGCGGACAAACCGCCGGACCTTCCAGCGGGGCTTCGCCGGACTTTCCGAGCGTGTGACTTGCCCACACACGCCCGGACTTCTCCGGCGGACAATCCGCGGGAAAAAGTCAGCAGGACTTTTGAAAATGAATGGACTTGCCCACACACGGATTTTTTAAAAATTGTGTGTTTTTTTTATTTACACTTTACACCTTAGGTGAATGGGTAGGGGTACATCGTACCCCATACTCATTCACATAGGGTGGGGACCGGGATCTGGGGGCCCCCTTATTAAAGCTCACGGCTCAGGAGGGGGGGCGCTCGCTCGTCCCCACCCCTTTCCTGGCCGGCCGGGCTGCGTGCTCGGATAAGGGTCTGAGATGGATTTGGGGGGGACCCCCACGCCGTTTCTTCGGCGTGGGGATTCCCTGTAAATCCATGCCAGGTGACGGGGCTAGCGCGGCGGCATTCACTGCCTTCGCTAGCCCCGTCTACCTGAAGTCACGTTCTAAATGAACGGACTTTCCGATGATCGGCAAGTCCGTTCATTTCCAAAAGTCCGGCGGACTAGCATACTAACCGCGGGATTGTCCGCCGATCTGCCAAGTTCAGCGGACAATTTTAAAACAAAACTTAAAACCTAGTCCGCTGGACTTTTGGCGCCAAAAAGTCAGCCGGCGCCCACACACGGGCGGATTGTCCGGCGGACTTCAGTCCGGCGGACATTCCCGCGGGAAAGTCCGCTCGTGTGTACGAGGCATTACTGTCTCAAAAAATAATTGAAGATAACATTTTCCTGGTTTCTTCTGTTTGCTATATTTGCATTATAAAGGGGTAATGCACTGCTCTTTTTATTATATATATTCTATATTTTGAGAATAATTGGGGATACAGTGATGGGAGATGGTTCTAGGAAATGTGAGGTTGTAATTTTGAAGTGTTTTTGTCTACAATGGCGTGTGGTACTATGAAAAAAAGAAGCTCAAAAATGATACTTTTAGCTTTCCACTGGTTACTTTGTATAAAGTTGGGGACTTTAGTGTTATCTTTTTTAGCAGCAAAACTTCCTGTAGCTTTTACATCTGTTGTGGCTGCTACTTTCACCATTCAATTCAGCCTGTTACCTCTGAAAGAAATCAAGTTCCGCAGTCAAAACTAGCCAAAAAAAAGCCCAGCTAAATGTAAAAGTAAATTTTAAAAAAATCAACAACACATTCAAAATATCTGATGCCAGAATACAGTGTCACTAATGCTGTGAAAATCGTACAGTTCCATAACACTGTATACAGCTCTCATGCATGTAATTAAAGGGTTGATGTTCTTTCCATGTCACCCTTAAGTTGCATTTAAAGGTCTCTCTCCCCACTGTATAGTATTTAAAAAAAATAGCTTTTTTAAATATACCAAAAGGAGTGCCCATTGCCATATGCCCATTTTTTTTAAGATTTTGCCTATAAATCTTAAGACCAGACCAAAAAAAAAAAAACTCTTACTCCTGCCATTTAGTTTCCTTACAGTACAGACACTTCTTGTCTGTTGTAGGGTGACAATACTATGCCCCTGTATCCCTATTTTCCAGTTTTGTAGTCATCCTGTCACATGGGCTTCCTACGGAGATTAGTGGTGGTTTTAACACACATTATATGCAGACAAGGTCCACTGCTGTCACCACTTTAATTACTGTAACTTGCTTGGGGGATGCCCTACTGCACATGAAGTGGCACACTTGTAGGATGTACTCCAGCAAAAGTGACATCAAAATAAAAAAAAAACTATTGTCCCTGAATGACAATTCTGAACCCCTGCCTGCTTCTGTTTTATAAAAATAAATTTAAATAAAAAGCCACAACATATCACTAGAACTTATAGTTACACAAATAAGTTGATAAACAAAAATTTACAAAATCTACCTACTAAGAAAATAAATGCAAGCAAGATGCCAGCGCATGGTTATCTTCATAGTTTAATGTTAATAGAAATATTAAACATATTAAAGAGAGAAACCACAAGTTCTTAGCAGGAGCATGTCCCTAAAAAAAAAAAAAAAGGAAAATAGGTAGACGCATTTAAATACATAAGTAGATGGATGAACATATAGTTTATGACACACATATAGCAAACATACATAATACTCACCTTTACTATCCTTTCAGGCTTGCACATTTACTGCCATCCAGGGAATATTTTAGATGCCATCTCTTCTGAAATTACATTTCTTCTGTTATTGCCTTTGGCTCTGAGATAGATATAGCTTTCCATACAGCTGTACCAAATTAATAAAGCTGTCCACATGAATGAATATTTTTTGTCATTTTTAGTCTGTTAATATAGCTACACTCTAAACCCCACTGTAAGCGCTGTCCAGAGAAATTTTTACGTGTGGAAAATGGCTGCAAAAAAAGAAAATGTCATGATTCAGTGCTTACTGCATGGTGGAATGCATCATTAGGCGTATCCAATACTCTTTTCTGTTGAGTTGGATGAACATACATGTGCACCAAAACTGTGCTATTCTAAATCAACTCTATGCCATAATATAGCAGTTGAAAAAATGTTAGCACCAATATACAATATGAGAAGAATGCGCTCAGCGGGACCCCATGGAATAGTACAAAGGGCCATGGTTTGCTTTCTTGCTCTCTCTATCTAATTGCTGGGTTGCCATTGGTGAATTCAGCGGGGTTCTCCCATAGCAACAAGCCGCAATTGGTCTAAAGTGGCAGGCACTCAGCCCGTGCCTTCTGCTCCTATTTAAACCCACTACCTTCCTGCTCTGCCTCAGCTTCTCTGGACAAGGCAGTGGCTCAGTAGCATGTCAGACCCCACTCACCTCAGAATAGAAAGCCTCCTTGGCTGCCTCATACAGAGAGCCGAGAGTTCCAGTGGAGAGGAATGACTGCGGTGCTGTCTCCAGGTGGATTCCAGTACCCCTTCTGCTCCAGAACCATCATAGGATATCCTGACCAATATGGAGGACATCCCCTTGGACATGTGCAGTCTGCCCCGCCACTCGTCAAGAAAGAGGAAAAGATTGAGAAGGGATTCCTCTTTTTCTCTGTGCAGCAGCAATTACGCCACCAGCAGGTGGAACCGCAAAGCCCCTTCCACAAGCTTATCTGACAGCTACTAGTGGGCAACAGGCTTCTCATTCCTCTGGTGAGAATTATAACATTTTTTAATATTTCTGACCCTAATTTAGAGGTTAATTTCCTGGCTAAGCTTTGAAATAATATGCAAGGGGCTGATTCTTCTATCTACTATGCTTCCTTGGTGTGCTTTTCTAATGTTTATAAGTCATTTAGCATTCCACCCATGGGGAAAAAAACTGTTTTCCCAACTACTTCACTCAATTCCTTGGTATTTCTATAGATTCAGTTGATATGGAATTCAGATGACCCGCCATTAAATTAATTTGTATGACGTCATTGATTTCTTCCAATAACTTTTGGGCCTTTTTGCCTTTGCGACAAGAGTCATCCCAGTAGCTAGGATATTCTCGAGGCGGACAGGTGAAGTAGTATTTTAGATGGTGTATCATTTTTTCTTATTTCAAGCCTACCTGTATTATCATCTTTTTACCAGGTTAAGCAAGTCCTCAAATGATTGCATAAGTCCTGTCCAAACTATGTATAAAAGACACCCCGTTTCTATTGACCTTCTAGTTAAAGTTATTTCAGTTCTTGACCTTTTTTGCCAGTTAAAGTATTGTGTTTTCATGCTGCTTTTACTTTGGCATTTTTTGGGACTTTAAAGCTAGCGGAATTTACAGCTCCCAATAAAGCATTTAGCTCATTCCTTCTAAATTAAGATGTTTCTATAGTGGATAGTTCCCTTAAATTATTTATTAGAAGATCTAAGACTGATGTTATAGGCCATTTGATTACTTTATTCAGTTCTCATAATCTAGTAATTTGTCCAGCTTTAGCCTCCAGTTTTATTGGTTCATACTTTATACATGCTGACCTGACTATCACTTAGATTACAACTTTCAGCTGTCCTGTCTTCTTGCCTTAGGAAACTCAATCTTTATGGCTTTCATTTTTTTTCTCATTCATTTCGGGTAGGGGTGGCCACTACTGCTAGTTGTGTAGGTTTTTTTCCTGAAGAACTGAAGCGGGTTAGTTGGTGGGATAGCGATCGTTACAAGGTCTATGCTCATCCTGATATGTTTAATAATTAATTATTTTTCTTTGAGGTTAATCTCAATACATTATTTGGATAGTCTGTCATGTGTTCCTTTATTGGGCCATGAAGTGGGTCAAATCCAGGAATTCTATTAATTTATGTTTGGACGATAACAACTTTCAGGTTCTCAGATTGAAAAATGTTAGAGACCAACCTTTTTATTTATCTGGTGTTTGGCCTATGCCTGGCATTCCCATTATTTATGCTTGGGCAAATGATATAGGTAAGGTTAAGACATGGGACCTTCTGTGTGAAAATAAAAATAGATATTTATTTTTTTAAGCTTTTGTTTACTCAGGCTGTTCTTGTTTTTTTCGGAGATGATTCCCATATTGCTGTGGTCTGCTGCAGGTAATCTTTTTTATATTGACAAATTTTGGAGATGTCTTAACCACTTAAGCCCCGGACCATTTGGCTGGCCAAAGGCCAGAAAACTTTTTGCGATTCGGCACTACGTCGTTTAAATTTTTTGCGCTATAAACAAAAAAAGAGCGACAATTTTGAAAAAAAAAAATAATATTTTTAAATTTTTGCTAAAATAAACATCACCCCAAAAAATATAAAAAAAAACTCTATTTTTTCTCAGTTTAGGCCGATACACATTCTTCAAAATTTTTTTGGTAAAAAAATTTGCAATAAGCATTTATTTATTGGTTTGCGCAAAAGTTATAGGGGATAGTTTTATGGCATTTTTTTATTAATAATTTTTTTGTTTACTAGTAATGGTGGCGATCAGCAATTTTTATCATGACTGCGACATTATGGCAGACACGAACAATTTTGACACATTTTTGGGACCATTGTCATTTATACAACAATCAGTGCTATTTAAAAGCACTGATTCCTGTGTAAATGACACTGGCAGTGAAGGGGTTAACCACTAGGTGGCAGTGTAGGGGTTATATGTTCCTAGAGGCGTGTTTCTAACTGTAGGGGGGCGTGGCTGTGAGCTAGTGAATGCTGATCTCTGCTCCAATCATAGAGAGCAGAGATCGGAGTCACTAGTTGCTAGGCAGAACGGGGAGATGCTGTTTATTTCCACATCTCCCCATTCAGCCTTCCTGTGAGACGATCGCGGGTATCTCCGTGGCGATCGAGTCTGCGGGACCCTCGTTCGGACTCACGGGGGTCCCGACCGGCGCACACGCGCCGCCAGCGGTGCGCGCTCGATGGCATGGCGGCATCTTAAAGGGGACGTACCTGTACGCCATTATACCTGTCCTTGCCATTCTGTCGACATACATCATCGTGCGCCGGTCGGGAAGTGGTTAAGGGATAAAACTTACCTTAATATAGGCCTTCTGCAGGACCTGAATTATGGCAGAACAGGTCTCTGAAATAATGATTCTCAGAGCCTGGGGGGAGATCCCAGTCATGAACTTGATATCCTGGAGACTTTTCCCCGTCACCAAATATCGCATGGTGGCGATGAGCCTCTGCTCGGTAGTGATGGCTTGCCGCATGCAGGTGTCCTGCTTCGTAATATAAGGGGACAGCAAAGCCAACAGACAGTGAAAAACAGGGTCCGTCATCTGGAGATTATTCCTGAAATCATCAGGATTATTCTCCTGGATCTCCCGCAGCAAAGGCACGCTGGAGCAACCAATTCTTCGTCCATCAACTCCTCCTCCCCCTGTTAATGGACTGGACTTGGGTCAAAGCAAGAACTCCAACACCAAGGCCAACAAAGGCACAAGCTCACCGACGAGGAAATACACAACATGGCTAGAAAATGGTCAGCTGGTCAGAACGAACTTACAGAAAGCACTGAAAATCAGAAAGGACCTGAGAATAATGAGCTGCAAATCAGAAACGAGTGAACAAGAACGCACTGAAAAACAGAAGCGAACTATAAATAGAACGCACTGAAAGACTCCAAAAAGACTCCTCCAAAAAATATTTAAAACCTTCGGGTTCATCTCCAATTTTAACGTAAATCAATCGAAATCTGAAGCACTTAACCTCACCCTCCCACACGACCAACTAAAAACACTGAAAGACAATTATCCTTATAAATGGGAACAGAATACACTCAAGTACTTTGGGATAAACTTAACAAGCAACTTTGACTCACTATATAACACCAATTATAAACCTCTACTAACCACAATAATGAAAGACTTTCATAGGTGGACCCCGAAAACATTCTCATGGTTTGGCAGAGCATCAATTCTGAAGATGACGATACTCCCTAGACTACTATACATGTTTAACGCCCTTCCCATAAAAATCCCAGAAAACTTTTTCAACACACTCCTCAAAACACAAAGAAACTTTCTTTGGGCAGATAGAAAACCGAGAATTAATTTCCGACTATTAACATTACCCAAGAGCAGTGGGGGTATGGGCTTACCAGATTTTAAAAAATATCACCAGGCCACACATATCACTAGACTAATAGATTGGCACTGCCATGGTTCGAATAAAGATTGGGTTCAATTGGAAAGCAACTTGAACTTGCATCAAACACTCTTCTACCCATGGTCCCTTTACTCCAAAAAAGACAAACAAATAAACCATCCACTAATCGCGAACACAATTAATATTAATGACGAACTGAAAAGCACGAGGCTGAAAAGCACGAATCGTCTCTCACCAAACTTCTACTAACACGAGATAAACACGAGATTAGCAGAAGGAGCCCAAAGGGTGGTGCACTGGCTATTGAACTTCCTTTTTATTGTACCGTCGTACGTTTTGTATGTCACCGTGTTCTCACGTTCGGAATTTTGGGCCAACATTTGTGTGACCGTGTGTATGCAAGACGAGTTTGAGCCAACATCCTATCGTGTGTACGCGGCATAACACTTCTCTTCTCATTGCAAAGCAAAAACAAAATGTTTTGTCTGGACATACACTTTAAATAGTTTTGCCTAGAGATAAACAAGCAGAGATTGAGGGTCCATATACAGCCCAGGCTTCAAATAACCCAAGGAATGAATTTGTGGATTAACATACAGTGCCTTGAAAAAGTATTCATACCCCTTGACATTTTCCACATTTTGTTATGTTACAACCAAAAATGTAAATGTATTATATTGGGATTTTATGTGATAGTAGTAGTGGCACATAATTGTGAAGTGAAAGGAAAATGATAAATGGTTTTCACATTTTTTTTTCAAATAAAATATCAGAAAAGTGTGGCGTGCATTTTTATTCAGCCCCCTTTACTCTGATACCCCTAACTAAAATCAAGTGGAACCAATTGCCTTCAGAAGTCTAATCTAATAAGTAAATAGAGCCCACCTGTGTGTAATTTAATCTCAGTATAAATACAGCTGTTCTGTGAAGCCCTCAGAGGTGGGATAATCTGTCCACAGGACAACTATTAGTCGTGTACTCCACAAATCTGGCCTTTATGGAAGAGTGGCAAGAAGAAAGCCATTGTTGAAAGAAAGCCACAAAAAGCCCCATTTTCTGTTTGCAAGAAGCCATGTGGGGAACATGGAACATGTGGAAGAAGGTGCTCTGGTCAGATGAGACCAAAATTTAACTTTTTGTCCTAAAAGCAAAACGCTATGTGTGGCGGAAAACTAACACTGCACATCCCTCTGAACACACCATCCCCACAGAAATCATGGTGGTGGCAGCATCATGTTGTGGGGATGATTTTATTCAGCAGGGACAGGGAAGCGCGCAAGAGTAGACAGGAAGATGGATGGAGCCAAATACAGGGCAATCTTAGATGAAAACCCATTGGAGTCTGCAAAAGTCTTGCGACTCGGGCAGAGGTTCGACCCTAAACCCTAAACGACCCTAAACATACAGCCAGAGCTACAATGGAATGGTTTAGATCAAAGCATATTCATGTGTTAGAATGGCCAAGTCAAAGCCCAGACCTAAATCCAATTGAGAATCTGTGGCAAGAAGTGAAAATTGCTGTTCACAGACGCTCTCCATCCAATCTGACAGAGCTTGAGATATTTTGCAAAGCAGAATGGGCATACATTTCCCTCAGCTGTAATTGCAGCGAAAGGTTGTTCTACAAAGTATTGACTCAGGGGGTTGAATACAAATGCACGCAACACTTTTCACATATTTATTTGTATAAAGTCTGACCTTACATCAGGTGCCTCCAGCGGAGTACCTCCTTACATGCAGCGTCCCATCAAATGCAGCCTGTGACCCATTAAATACAGCCTGTGTCCCATTAAATGCAGCCTGTGTCCCATTAAATGCAGTCTGTGTCCCATTAAATACAGCATGTGTCCCATTAAATGCAGCCTGTGTCACATCAAACCCCCCCTTCTCCGCGGGAGCACAGCGGTACTTACCTTGCTGTAGTGTCCTCTCCTGCGGTGTCTCCTTCCATTGGCAGTGGTGATGGAGGAGTCCGCTCCTCAAGCTTCCATTTTTCTCTCTCTTGGGCGCAATGGGAGAGCAAAACCACCCGGCTGGAAGCTACTCGGTGCTTCGGAAAGTGCCGCAAGGTGGGATAAAAGCCTGCAAATGAAGCGCTGCGTCTGCAATCTCGTGATTGCATAGACATGGTGCTTCCCATAGTGCACTGTGTCCGGCATCCAAACACAGTGCACTTAAGGACCTTTTTTTGTAATTTTAAGGGCCAGTTTTAAATATTTTTTTTGCCTGGAGGGGGGAGGGGGGGGGGGGCGGGTGCACCTGTGTGCCCCCTATAGATGGGCCACCACTGAATCCCAATAAAATACATTTATTTTTTTGGTTGTAACATGACAAAATGTGGAAAATGTCAAGGGGTATGAATACTTTTTCAAGGCACTGTATGTCCTGACAGGCAATACATGGCCCCAGCACTGTTTTACCTTAGACAAGGTTAGGTTCACATTAAAACATTAACCTCGAAAAAGTAGTTGCTGCATATATATATATATATATATATATATATATATATATATATATATATATATATATATATATATATACACACCGTACTGTCTACCTTGGCCTGCACTTAAAAAGTTGAAGGCTCATTTCACAATGGCAATCTTTTAATAATAAATTCTGTTTAATGTGTGAGACTGAGCTTTCATCTTCAGAGATATGTATTCTGAATACTTATAGTGCAGAGTCTGCATTTCATAGTGCTCAGGTATATCTACTCAGTGTACCTGTCACAAAGGGGATTTGTTCAGTAATACAGTGCACTGTTTTTAGCATAATTTTCATGCTGAATATTTCCATCCAGGAAAATAAATTGCTGCAATCACTTTGGTCAGTATATTGGAAATGGTCAACTAAATCCTAGTTATACATTTAGCTGTCACATCTATATGCAAGGGTGAAAGTGAAGATTTTTTCAGATCAATGTTGTTTTATATATAGAAGTTCAATTTATCATTCCTATTGCCTAATATTATTTATGTCTATGGCTATTTCCCTGTGTGTTAAAAATGAACAGGAAAGCTCCCATTAAAAAACTAATATGCTTAAGAATATTTGATTTTCACATCTAATCTTCTTCACCCTCATGTCAGCTTGGAAACCTCCAGATAGAATATTTTATGGTATTTTAGGACAATCTTTCATGGTGACCCTGAGGGACTTGTCATTCTCAAGAACAGATATTAATCTGTCTCAGAAATATTGCATGGCAAATACTGTGGAAAAGTTTGTATAATTTATGTAGTATTAATGCAATTTTAGTGTTGCAGCAGAAGCTTTAAAAAGATCTAAAGCCATAGAAAAAAATAAAAAATAACATGACAAACTAGCAACTAGGGCACCTCTACTATTTAGAACTGAAGATAATTTTATTTTAATTTCAGCTTTCCTTTAAAACATTTATTGCCTACAGCACAATCCCTCCCTAGAGCAGAAGCTCTCTGATGTTCTGTCCAAAAAAGAAACTTTCAATTGAAAGCTAAGCAGTTGTTTGCTACCGGCAAATCATTGATCTTTATAGTTTCTTTTAAGCATGTTATACAGTATGTTTCATAATATGTAACAATTAGGTTATGCTTATAAATCATGGCTGATGCACTATATTGTTTTTTTTTAAATTCTTGTCTGCTTCTGCCATGGAAAAATGATTTTATAAGCCCCTTTGTTGCCTAGCTAAGTTATCTCTCAACCAGCATAATTTTGTGAAAGCATTAGTGCATTAAAATAAATAATCCTAATACAAGCCTACAGCATATGCAGCACGAGCTGATGCATTTTAGTCTAGTGTATAGCATAGGGCTTTAATGAGCAATTTGTATATCACACAACATCCTAGAGGTTGATTTAATAAATTAGTACCATTTTCTTCCATAAATTCTTAAAAAAATATATGTTTTTAAGTTGTACTGCACATAATTCATTGTTTGATATCAACACTGCGTCAGTGGCATAGCTCCCAACTGTTCCTAAGTTGATCTATCCCTCTCTTAGAACCAAATCTCTTTATCCATCTTTCCTCTCCAGTTGTCCCTCTTTTTGATCTAATGTTCTAAAAGACAGTTCTAGAATATAAAAGTAGAAGTCCATTCAAATACTGTCTAAGCTTAAACTTACTCCCATCGGCTCCATTCTAAGCCTTATACTAACTAACCTGTAAAGGAAAAATGTATATACTTACCTATTCTGAAGCTGCTACACTCTGGTCATATGATCTCCCTAGCAACCACCTTCAGTGAAGAGGAGAGTTTGTCAAGACCGGCTTCAATGCCTATGCGATGACGTCACCCGTAGACTTACTATGGAGCATCCGTTGTTGGCTGTCCCTCCTCTACACTGAAGCCGACGCTGGGAGCCAATCATGTGAGCTAAGTTAGTATTTGACTGGACTTCTGCTTTAACTATGAAGCATGTTATATTACACGAAATAGTGTGATTAATTATTTTTTCATAGTATTTCTCCTGCTGTCATCCACATAACACATATGTGCTTTATCAACCACATGTCGCATACTGTATATACACTGGGCATCTGAAAATTCTGTGCTGAGAACGTGTACACAACACACTCCCAGCACAGAGATCAAGCTGTCAAACACAGATCTCAGGCCCCACCAGCAGGACCAGCTCTCGATCATGTGACCACTGTGACAACAAATCACAGTGGTTACATGATAGCCGATCTTTCCTGCCCCCCAGGAGTACAGACGTTGGGGCTGGGCGGGAAGAGGTTAAGGTAAATACTCCAACTGATACAAACAGCTTCAGGCTAGATTTGCTCCTGTTGACACCTAAGATACAGGGTTTCATTTATCTACCTGAGGATAAAATATGTGTCTGACACCAACAATAGGACTTATTTTGCTATCCCACTAATATCAATAATGAGGTTTATTTAAGGCATGCTTTTTTTGCACCTGTCTCTGCAAGGGCACCATGAAAATAATTGTTTTTTATGTGCCCTATTCACACCACAAGGTTGTTGTCATGTGAGGTTTTTTCTGCACAAAAAAAATATGCACATGACACTAGTGCTGTGGTGTGAACAATGCACATAGAAAACAATTGTTTTCCTTGTGCCCTTGAAGAGATAGGTGCTAAAAAATTTATTTCTCTGCAGATGATATGAACAGGGTATAATAATCCTCTGACACCAACAATGGGGTTTATTTTATCCCAAGCACAATGACAGTGGATTTATATTTTCCCACTGACACCAATGTTTGGCACTTAATTTATCCTAAGGATACGAACAATGGAATTTATTTTATCCCAAAAACAATGACAGTGGGACTTATATTATGCCACTGATATCAATGATTGGCATTTATTTTATCCTATAGATACCAACAATGGGACTTATTTTAATCACATCAACACCACAGTTGTGTTATTTTTACTCTCACTTTCCCTTCTGTGTCTGAACCTGAGGCTGTGCCTTGTTATTTCCTAATGTTGCCAGGGATAGGTGTGTCCTTTGCCTACATACTTTGTCATTTAAGATCCCTATGTCACATATAAAAAAGGTTGGGTGGTATGTAGGGAAATAAATGTTATAAATAATTCTGTAGTTCGTGATCCCCTACTATCATGTAATATTCTGAGCCTGTTACTTTTCTTGCCCCGTGATGAATGTTCTCTATTACCATTGGATGGAGCTGTGACAATTACTGGTAAAATTTTAAAAAGGTGATAAAAAGTGATAAATCCTACTAACAAATGTAACTTTACAATAGCAACACTTGTAATAATCTAACTATAGCGTCTGTGTAAAGAGGAAAGGATCACCACTACTCCCAACAGCCCAGGTGAATAAATGATAAACAATAGCCTCAATCTACATGTCTCCACCAAACCATACACGTCAGTGTATGGTTTGGTGAAGATATGTAGGCTGAGGCTGCTGTTTATCTATTATCATGTGATCCTTTCCTCTTTACTAACCCCATGGATTGGTATTAGGACAAGCCTGCACCCCACGTTCTGGACACAGGGATATTCTTTCACCTCTACTTTGAGCGGTGCCAAAAGCAATCAAACCTATAGCATCTGTACTGTACAATATCCTTCAGGTTTAGTAACAGCTATTTAGTGCCTACCTGAAGGCCTACCAAAACAATCCATTCAATCTCACATTATATAATTGTTGATACATTTTAAAGGTGATTTAACAGTAAGATTGTAAGTTGTGTAGTCAGCTTGAATCATAATTTTTAGAAAATTAGATTTTGAATTATTTGACGTTGTAACAAAGTTTAGTTTCATTCAAATGACCATTCGTAATTCAGGATACTTAGTAATGATGCATACAATATGCTGCAGGCTGTGAGTAATGGCACATGACTTGACATTTGAAAACATCAGGGAATTCAAGCATTTTCAACAAGCCTGGCAATTTTTTATTTACCCGTGGTGTTCCAAGGTTAACTGCTACAATCATTTCCAACTTATACATTTACAAACATATCCAAAGTCATATCAGATTATTTCCATGCATTAGAATATATTTCCATACATATTTTGAAAATAATTTTGATGAATGTGTAAACAATGATGAAATATTAGACTAATATAGAAAATTTTCTGTTTTCTTTCGCTGTTTCATCTTTTTGCTTCTCTGTAAAAATAGCCCGTTCCCATGATAGGCAAAGGGTAATTTTCCAATATTCTTGGCAGTGAGAATATCATTTCCTTGCAGCTTTCTTCTGCTCTTACTCCTCACAACTCAACTACAGGCATGTCAGACTCTGGATTTAGTTGTCATTTTATGTTTGACAAATTGAAAGTGTTGCTTGGCATCTTTTTTTGGATACTAATGTAACATTATTATGTCTCTTTACATTACAAAAATGAGTGCAAATATTCATGTATAGAGAAATGTATGTGGATTATTGTGTGTGTCTATGGGTGCTTGCTCTTAATATAATGGTCTTGTGATTATTGAGGAAAGGGAGTTCCACCCAAAAAAAAAATGCCATTTATGTGCATAAAAAAAAAAAAAAAAAACATTTGGAGAAAAACATTTTTTTTACTCACCTCTAAATGCCTGTTGCTAGGGGGTCCCTTGTAGTCTGCCTCCTTCAGCGCCTGGGCTCTTGACGTCACTTCCCTCAGTGCAGGAAGGGAGATCAGCTCTGCCTCCTCCCTCTTGTCAATCATCTGGGACACGTCACAGGTCCCAGATGATTGTGCAGCCAATCACGGCTGAGCGGAGGGGGAGACGAACTGGGACCGCATCGCTGGACCCTGGGACAGGTCGGATTATGAAAAGTCAGCAGCTGCAGTATTTGTAGCTGCTGACTTAAAATCTTTTTTTTAAGCGGAACACCGCTTTAAATAAAAAATTTTGTGCTTGAAGTCCAGTTTTAATGTTAAATTGATGGTATGAGTATCTGGTTGTCTGTCTGTCTAGACACACACACACAAAAAATATTATTTTACAACAGAAATGTAGGCATGTTTAACATACGGTGCACACTTTTAACTCAGTTAACGTGGTTCTAAAGGCTCAAGATTTTTTCCCTTAATGCATTCTATGCATTAAAGGAGAAGTACAGCCAAAGCTCGTTTGGCTTTACTTCTCCTGTGGATCACAGGAGTGCAGTTCATTTTGCATTTCTGTGACCCGTTTTCAGCAGACAGCGGGCTGAAGCCTGCTGTCAGCTGATGTCACAGAGCTGGTCCAGGATCGGTAAAGCTTGTGACCATATGCCTGTGCCAGCACCCAGCTCAGGCTCTCAGCAAGCCGCTGAGAGCCTGAGCCGGATGCTCCTGTCCCCTCCACAGCCCAGCGATCCAGTGAACTCTCTGTTTAGGGTGCTCTGAGAACCGAGCGATCAGCAGTGTTTGTCTTAGTCTTAGAGCCGGTGGGGGACAAATGCAACATCGGACCATGTTGCATCCACCTAGGTAAGTATGATCCCCCTCCCCAAAAAATAAAATTCCCATACTTGTTTTTTAACGTAAAGAAACCTTCTGGGTGCAGCTCCCCCCAGCCCTCGCTTATACTTACCTGAGCACCATCTCAATCCAGCTATGTGCACGAGAGCAGGGGCTATCCCAGGTCTCTCACTTCTGCTGCTGTCTCTCCAATGGCTCCTGCTACTGTCAATCACAAACAGTGAGCCAATGAGGAGGGATTGGGGTGTGTGTGAATGGAGCCTGCTCGAGTGCCCCCATAGCAAAAGGCTTTCTACTGGGGGCACTTGGCAGGAGAGAGGAGCCAGTTCCGCCAGCAGGGGACCCAAAAAGAAGAGGATCAGGGCTTTTGACACATTTTTGGGACCATTCACATTTATACAGCGATACGTGCTATAAAAATGCATTGATTACTGTATAAATGTGACTGGCAGGGAAGGGGTTAACACTAGGGGGTGATCAAGGGGTTAATATGCTCCCTATGGGAGTGATTCTAACTGTGGGGGGGGGGGAGGGGACTGACTGGGGGAGGTGACCAATCGGTGTCCCTATGTACAATGTACATCGGTCTTCTCTCCTCTGACAGCACGTGGATCTGTGTGTTTATACACACAGATCCACGTCCTGCTCAGTTACTGGGCAATCGCGGGTGCCCGGCGGACATTGCGGCCGCCAGGCACGTGCATCGGGTCCCCAGCGACGTGGCGGGGCGTGCACCCCCTAGTGGCCGCAAATGAAATGCCGTCATATGACGGCGGCCCGGAACAACAGATGTTTCTTGCAGCCGTCATATGACAGTGGGCGGTCATAAGGAGGTTAAACAAGTGTGATTTAACTGTACTTTTGACTCAGTCTGATTCATGGTTTCTGACATGGACATATTTGGGCCTTTCTGTAAAAGACTAAACATGATATAGAACAGTTATCTAGCCTCTATGGAGGTTCCAACAATGTAACATTAACCCAGAAAAAAAGAGATCTTAAAAACAATCACTAGATTGTAAATAAAACATCAGATAAGGGGGTGATGTGACTATGATGGACCACCTTAAGATATTATCTAATCGAAATTGGTACCAACTTATAAATGTATCAGTGTTTGCTCAATACCAATATACCTAGTTCTATTATATTATCAGGGATGTATATAATCAAGTTATTATTAACAAAGATCTTTTTTAATTTATTGATATTTAACAACCCCTGCATGTTAACATTCTATGTATTACCTAAAATGTATAAAAACCTCCAGGACCCCTCGGGATGTCCTATTATCTCTGCAAGAGGGAGTCCGACTGAACAAGCCAGTAAAGTGGTGGATGACCACTTACATCCTCATGTCCCTTCCCTACTATATACAGGATACTGATTATATGTTAAGAGCCATAGAGGGCATGCATGTGCCATGAGGCTCAAGTTCAGTCATAATAGATGTGGAAATCTTACACCGTTCAACACTCCCTGAGAAGGGCATTTCAGTGATAGATACATTTTTGAATGAAGGAGCCATCTCATGTAAATTACATAATTCTTTTATTTTGAATTTGTTACAGTACATCTTGACCAGGAATGTTTTTGTTTTTAGTGAGTCTCCCTTCCTCAAGGTGCAAGGGGTGGCAATGAGCATGCAATGTGCCCCATCGTACGCCAAACTGTACCTGGGGAATAGTAAAGGTAGTTTTCTTATGTTTTGAAAAAAAAAGTATATAAAAGAGCATGTATAGAGTTGCTTTGGTTTTTGAGATGTCAACCTAAGAACCCAAGGATTATCTTACAGTATGCAGGACAACATGCCCAACTTTATAATATTTTACAAAGTCACTGGCAGGACCTGGCTTTTAAAAAACTTTTTGGAGTGGGGGTTCCCCTCAAAATCCATACTAGACCTGAAAGCGTGCTGATCCTCCGGGAGGCGGGTCCTGTGAGCCCATGTGGAGCTGAGTGGCGTCTCAACCCGCCTATCGATCTCCCCCTTACCCTCGTGTGTTTGTGCTCCGGAAGCAGTGGGACCGGCTTGGAGGACCAGCGCTAAGGAATACCGTGGCTGTGCTACAGAGAAGCCTGCAGGAGGTGAAGTGACGGAACACTAGGAGAGGCGTGCGGAGTGGCGTGCGGTGCGGTGAGTGTGGGGTGCGCCCGAGGAGGGCTGTAAGAACTGTTGGTGAAGGGGGACAGGGCAGAGGAGACAGATTTTGCATATGCCCATACGAACTACCTGACCCCCCCCCCCCCACCGCATACCCCGGCCGGACGACAGAACTGATACTTTGGATGACTACTTATCCGCACATTTATATACCATATACCTTTTTCTACCGGATACTTTCACCCAGATAAAACTGGATTTAAAGCAACTAGGGTATTCCAGTGTATAACTTTATTCAATTGTGCACACTCTACGCAAGAACTTATACAGTTTCTCCATTTTTGAGCTTAAAGGCACCCTACTGTCATCCTGAGCCACTAAATAAATAAAAACTAAATCCTATAGGGGTTGATGTGGACGTGGACTAAAAGGAAGAGTGGTAGGAACTAATACAGGATACAGGGGTGAGGTAGAAGTGAGAGTCTGCACCCCCATCTGATGTAAAACGGACTCAAAAATGTTGTGTGCCTGGCTGCTTGCATCCATCCATAAGTAAAAGGAAAACACCGGTCGGTCTGGCTATTAAGGCTCTTATACATGAAGTAATACTGTTGATATACTGCTGATATATGAATGTTAACTGACCACCTGGCTGGTTGCCTGTATACCCCCATGGGAAAAATCTCTCTGCTTGCTCGCTGTACCCGCTGGTAGTGCTTAGTAGTTAACCTCACTGTTTGTGTTCTATCTGAAAAATAAGGAGGAGAGGGTGATCTCTTTGCCGAGGACTATATATGGAAGATCTGTTGCTGCTGACATAACTACGGTTGAGTGTAACCTCGGCCGCTTTCCCCTTTTCTTTTTTTTTCTTTTTTTTCTCTCCCCTCGCTGGCCGCTTTAGCCCCTGGTGTTGAAAAAGCCTTTCTTCTCTTTCTTTTTCTGGCTCCTGGCTTGTGCTCCTATATGAGAAGGACTGCTGCTGATACAGGACCCCTCAGCAACCGCAACCTGACCATCTGCGTGGTCTTTTCTTTTTTTTTTTTTCTCTCTCTCCTGTTTTTTTTTTTTTTTTTCTCCCTCTGACCCCCGTGCTTGGAAGAGGGGGGAAAAGGGGGGGAAGGGAAATATAAATATTGTGTGAAATAAGAGGAGAAGGGAAAATGCAGCAGCTACGTTCTGCAAAAGATAAAGATAAAAGTGCCCAACAAGCAGGTATGGCTGCTGCAGCAAAACTAGAGCAATTTGCACACACAACCGGGCATACACTGGGGCAACCCATGCCGCAGTCTCCCCCAAAAAAAGGGACTCAGTCCAAAACCCAACAAGGAGGTACAGGAGAGAGAAGGAGTCAAGGGCAGAGCCAATCAAATGCGGCAACACCAAGGGCCCAGGGGGTAAAGACACAGACACAGGGAAGTAAAAACACTGTGGTCACAGATCAAAATATAAAAATAAGCACAGAAGCAATTGGGGTTGGGGCAGGACCCGCCCCACCTCTGGAGAAAGAACCCACACTAATGGACATTTTTAAAGCAGTAAAAATCTCAAATGACTCGCTCAGAGACTTGGGCGAACAGATGAGGGGGGTCAAAGAGGACTTGGTACTGGTAAGACAAGACATGCAAAGGATAGCTGAGAGAACCACAGTATTGGAAGGAAGGATCAGCCAGGTGGAGGATGATGTTCTTCCACTGGTTAAAGAGATGAAGAACCTGAGGGAGCAGTTACACCGGCATGCGGTCAAATTGGAAGAAATTGAGAACAGGAGTCGTAGAGATAATATTAGGATAGTGGGCAGGGCCGGATTAACATAGGGGCTATTGGAGCTGCAGCTCCAGGCCCATTTTTCAAGATAGGCCCATTTGCCCCCCAAAAAAAAAAAAAAAAAAAATATAAAAAAAAAAAAAAAAAAAAGATTGACTTTTAGGGTTGTAGCTCAGCGATCAGGAGTCACAGAGACCCCACATTGGGGGGTATGTAGCTAAAGACATACTTCAGCACTGGTTAAATTATGGGGCTGCTATCATCTATGGTTCCGGAGATACAGGGCTGCTTGCGCAGTCGGTCAGAAGCTCCATACAGAGCGGCCAGTTTAAATACAAGCTGGAACACTTTGCAGCAGACTGAGAGGGTGAGATCACAGAGCTTATAATAATTATTTATATATTACTTTTAATAATTATTTGTATATTACTTATGATTAACCCCTTGCCACCCAGGCCAATTCTGACACTTCTCTTCTCCTACATGTAAAAATCATCATTTTTTTTTTGATAGAAAATTACTCAGAAGCCTCAAGCATTATATATGTTGTTTTAGCAGAGACCCTATGGAATAAAATGGCGGTCTTTGCAACTTTTTATGTTACACGATATTTGTGCAGCAATTTTTCAAATTTTTTTGGAAAGAAACTGTTTCGTTCATAAAACAACACTAAAGTTAGCACAATTTTTTTTTGTGTAATAAGCGATGCTTTACATTTTTTTACATGTTACATGTTTAGAGTTACAGAGGAGGTATAAGGCTAGAATTATTGTTCTCGCTCTAACGCTCGCGGCATATGTAACCTGTGTGTATCTGGCTCTGATACTAACCAGTGCCTACCCAGCCACTGACTAGTATCTCTCCCCAGCCTGTCCCCACACACCCTCTCACCTGCTGACCTGTGGATGGGGGAATCACTCCTGCAGTGTTATTGTGTTCTGCCAGTGAATACAATGATCAGTGTTGCTAACTATAGCTGGCAGCACTGATTGTTTTGGGGAAAACCTGACAGGCTGGTTGTACTCAAGTCGGTTAATAGGTTGACTTGTGTAAAACCAGGTAGCCCATACAGAGATCGACTATGGCTGGTCTCTGCTTAATTGGTGTAATTTCAATGCATGTATGGCCCGCTTAACCACTACGCAGTCCCTAAACATCCTTCCACAAACCTTTACATTTTTCCTTCCCAGATTCCTTCATTTTCCTCTCCTATAGATAGTGCCCACTGTCAGACTCTCCGCACTTCTCTCCTATACATACTGCCCACTGTCATACCCTCCACACTCCTCTCCTGTGCATAGTGCCCACTATCATACTCTCCACACTTCTCTCCTGTACATACTGCTCACTGTCATACCCTCCACACTCCTCTCCTGTACATAGTGCCCACTGTCATACCCTCCACACTCCTCTCCTGTACATAGTGCCCACTGTCATACCCTCCACACTCCTCTCCTGTACATAGTGCCCACTGTCATACCCTCCACACTCCTCTCCTGTACATAGTGCCCACTGTCATATCCTACACACTCCTCTCCTGTACATACCGCTCACTGTCATATCCTACACACTCCTCTCCTGTACATAGTGCCCGCTGTCATATCCTACACACTCCTCTCCTGTACATAGTGCCCGCTGTCATACACTTCTCTCCTGTACATAGTGCCCACTGTTGTACCCTCCACACTTCTCTCCTGTATATACTGCTCACTGTCATGCCCTCCACACTCCTCCTCTGCTGTGCATACTGCCCACTGTCATACTCTTCACACTCCTCTCCTGTATATACTGCTCACTGTCATACCCTCCACACTCCTCTCCTGTACATAGTGCCCACTGTCATACCCTCCACACTCCTCACCTGTACATAGTGCCCACTGTCATACCCTCCACACTCCTCACCTGTACATAGTGCCCACTGTCATATCCTACACACTCCTCTCCTGTACATACCGCTCACTGTCATATCCTACACACTCCTCTCCTGTACATAGTGCCCGCTGTCATATCCTACACACTCCTCTCCTGTACATAGTGCCCGCTGTCATACAGTTCTCTCCTGTACATAGTGCCCACTGTTGTACCCTCCACACTTCTCTCCTGTATATACTGCTCACTGTCATGCCCTCCACACTCCTCCTGCTGTGCATACTGCCCACTGTCATACTCTTCACACTCCTCTCCATTACATAGTGCCCACTGTTAGACCCTCCACATTCCTCTCCCTCACCTGCACATACTTCCCACTTTTATACCATCCATTTTCCTCCTCTATGCCTCTTACCCACAAAAACAGTTCTTTAAAATTATACTGAATATCCTCAATATTACCAGCTCTATAATGGGCACACTTTTGATAGTTCAACTAAAGGAAATCTCAGTCCTCATATTTGTTCTGCCCCATTATTAGTACTTATTTAATGTTGTAATTACTATTGTGATGTATAGAGGAACATAGGGGATGTCAGCTATTCTAAATATAACACTTGTAAAAAAAAGTGTCCCTGAAAATATTTTTGAAATGTTGGCAACTATGCAGGTCAGTAGGGGGCCCCATGAGAGGCTCCTGGGTTCCAATGATATTAAAGCGGTAGTAACATTACTACTTTTTAGAGGCCCTGAGGTAGGTTATGCCATAATGTACAAGTATGCACAGCATATTAGCACATTAGGGTACACTTAAATTGTCAGACTGAGCCCTCCAGTGCTGTGCTATGATCAATCCGGCGGGGCGCTTCCATCTTCACCCGGTCTTCCTTCCGGGTTCTGTGCCTTCGGTCACTTGCCTTGGATGGGCTGCGTTGATGTTATTCCCACGCATGCTCATGTGCATTCTCGTTCTCTCATCCCCCCTTTCTCTCGCATCCTCTCTCTCTCTCTCTCTCTCTCTCTCTCTCTCTCTCTCTCTCTCTCTCTCTCTCTCTCTCTCTCTCTCTCTCTCTCTCTCTATAATTTAATTTGTTATAACAAAAAATTGTTTGCATTTTTATTTATTGTTTATAAAAGGCCCCACCAAAATCCTCAGCACCAGGCCCATGATGTTCTTAATCTGGCCCTGATAGTGGGAATGCCTGAGAAGAGTGAAGGATCCAATCCTACTGAATTTTTGGAAGGCTGGTTAATTGAGACCTTTGGGAGAGAATCCTTTTCAAGATCATTTAGCATCGAAAGAGCACATAGGGTGCCGTTCCGCCCACCACCAGCAGGAGGCTATCCACGAACCCTGTTAATGAAGTTCCTTAATTTTAAGGACAAAGTGACACTTCTGCGAAAAGCCAGGGACAGAGGGAATATCATTTTTAATGGGATTCAAATTTCTTTCTATTCAGATTTCTCTCAGGAGCTCCAAAAACGTAGAGCAGAATTCACCCAGGTCAAACGTTCGCTACAGAAGTTTAAAATTCAGTATGCTCTTTTATACCCGGCCAAACTGAGGGTAACGGCCCTGGGGGAAACCCGGTACTTTGAGGATCCAGGAGGGGTAGAGAAATGGGTGGAGGAGAACAGGGAAAGGCTACTGGCATTGTGATAAGTTGTGGTACTCAGAATAGATTACACGAGGGGGGGGTGGGGGGGGGGGGGGTTGGCACAGTGGGCGGGTACGAGAGGATGTTGATAAGGGTGTATGTGAAGAAAGGGTTAAGAGTATGGGATAAGGTCACTGGTAGTCCCCGGGGGGTTCACCGAGAGAGGTGGGGAGGGGGGGAGGGGGGTAAGGGGGGTAAGGGGGGGGGGGAGGGGGGGAGGGATGGGTATGGGTACTATTTCAGATCAAAGGTGTGTAAAGGGCCAAGGGAAAAAGGGTACATCCACTGATAAAAAAGAAAGAATCACGGTAGACGCACAGAAGTGGGAAGTAAAAAGGGAGACACATAGAGTTTTTCAACGGGGAACCACTAGGATAATGGGTGAAAACACTGCTATAGAGATAAAATATCACTGATTAAAATACATTGGGTGAAAAATGATGCAATCTAAAATATTAAGAATTGGGTCATGGAATATAAGAGGGTTAGGTACAGCGGGTAAGAGGGCAATAGTGTTTTCTATGATGAGGAACTATGGGATTGACGTGGCTTGCCTGCAGGAAACCCATTTGACAAAAGAAACAGCCCAACAACTACAAAGGCAGAATGGGGTATACCAATTTCAGTACCACTCGGTTTATGGTTCATACAGTAGAGGGGTTAGCATAATGGTGAAGAAAGGGGTGAATTTTTCCTGCACGCAAGCCATTTCAGATGAAATGGGCCGGTATATTTTTCTCTGTTGTCAAATTGAAGATAAAAGGATGGTGATAGCAAATGTGTATGTCCCCCCCCCCCATTTAAAATGGAGATCATGCTTAAATTAAACGAGTTCCTGTTGGATAAACAGGGAATACCAATCATAATAATAGGTGACTTTAACCAGGTATTGGATTACAATATGGACAGATTCCCAGCCCAGAGGGTAGCAGAAAACATGAAGAAAGGGCAGTTGAGTCGGTTTATGGAGGAGGTGGGTTGGATAGACTTCTGGAGGGTGCGGAACCCTGACGCTCAGCAATTTTCTTGCTGGTCGGCCACACACTCCACCCTCTCCAGAATTGATATGGTAATGGGAAACGATAGGGCATTGGAGCTGGTAGAAGCAGTTGAGTATTGGCCAAGGGGGATCTCGGACCACTCCCCTCTTATGCTTAGTTTAAATATAGGGAGGGAGGAAATATTGAGGGGGTGGAAAATTAACCCGTGCTGGTTTGAGATACTCAGAAGTATAGATACCATCCCACCAACACTGAGAGAATTTATTGTAGTCAACGCAAACACAGCAGAATCAGGGATTATATGGGATACCCTTAAGGCTTTCTTGAGGGGATTATTAATTCAGCAGGTGGCGAAGTACAACAAGGGGGTAAGGGCACAGGAAGAAAATAAAAGGAGGGAAGCGACTGTAGCGGAGGCTAATTATATTCTAGCCCCAACAATGGAGGGGAAAGAAAAATGGCTGGAAAAACAACAGGAATATAAATTATGTGTAATCCAGAGAGCCGAGACTAAACAGTTGTTACAGAGGCAGGAGGCCTTCATGGAAGGAGAGATGGTGGGGAGGATGTTGGCCCAGGTGGCAAGGGCGAACAGGGCCCCCAGTAATGTATCAGCTATTCGAAGTAGAGACGGGGGGGTAACCTCGAACTCCAAAAGTATACTGGAAAGCTTTGAGGAGTTCTATAGGGACTTATACTCCGTACGAGTAAGGGGAGCGGGGAGATCAACGATGGAGAGTTTTTTGGGGAAGGTAGTCCTTCCGAAGATAACACTTGAAGAAAGAGTTGGTCTGGATTCCCCAATAACGCTCTCCGAATTACAACAGGCTGTAGCCGATATGGCAAATCAAAAGTCTCCGGGTCCGGATGGTCTCCCAACGGAAACGTATAAATACTATGGGGATATCCTGCTCCCGGAACTGTTGAAGGCTTTAGGGGGGGCAATGGAGGTGGGTTATCTCCCTGAGTCAATGAGAGAAGCTACCATCATTGTACTTCATAAGGAAGGGAAAGATCCCCTAGACACCGCTTCGTATAGGCCAATCTCCCTTTTGTGCACGGATGCAAAAATTCTAGCTAAAGTTATCTCAGCTAGAATGGATAAAGTTATTCCAAAACTGGTCCACCCTGATCAGTCTGGGTTCATAGCAAACCGATCAACCAGCACAAATATAAGGAGAACTTTTTTAAATCTTCAAACGCCAACAGATAATATAGGGTCGAAGGCGATATTATCATTGGATGTGACCAAAGCCTTCGACTCTATAGAGTGGGAATACATTTGGCGTATACTGGAAGAGTTTGGATTTGGACCCACGCTGATCGGGTGGATCAAGATGCTCTATGACAGACCAGTAGCTAGATTAAAAATCAATAATAGATTTTCAAATCAAATAAAATTGGAAAGGGGAACCAGGCAGGGGTGTCCTTTATCGCCCTTGCTCTTTGCGCTAGCAATGGAGCCCCTTGCGGAGTACATCAGAAGGAGCCCTGACATTGTAGGTTTCCGTAGGATCTCAGGAGAGGAGCGTATAGCATTATATGCTGATGATATATTGCTCTTCCTGGGGGACATAGAACACTCATTGGAGGAAGCAATGAAAGCTGTGGAGAGGTTTGGTAGTTTTACGGGTCTAGAGATCAACTGGACGAAGTCAGAGCTCCTTCCGATGGCCGAAATAGGGGAAGGGATGCTATGGAATAGCCCCAAATTAGCAGTCGTAGATTCCCTTAAATATCTAGGGATCAGGATAACAAGAGACCCCAATCAATACTTGCATGATAATCTGATACCAATATTGGGGAAGTTTAGGGAGAAAATTAAAATATGGAAATCCCTCCCCCTGTCTAGTGCCGGTAGATGTTCATTAATAAAAATGATTTGGCTGCCCCAACTGTTGTATGTGCTCCATAATGCTCCCATATGGATCCCCAGAAAATGGTTTGATAAAATCGAGAGCCTATTTAGGGAATTGGTTTGGAAGGGGGGACAGGCAAGAATACGGCTTCGTACTCTGCAACTCCCTTCAGGGGAAGGGGGTCTTGCACTGCCCAATCCTGAGATATACTATCTAGCGTCTCAGTTACAACAATTAGTGGGATGTTGCGCCCAAGAGGGAGGGTCCCCCAATGGAAAAATTCTTTTGACGGGCGCGTTACATGAGACCATAATAGAAACTTTAGAGGCAGGGTCGTTTGGGGCTAAGAACCCAACAACAAAAATGGTCAGTAAAGTTTGGAAAGTCGTTAAAAAAAAGTTAAAATATACGGAGACTAACATATATACCCCAATCTGGAACAATAGCAATCTACAGGAACTACGTATAATGGGGAAAATCAGGGAGTGGGAAAATAGGGGAATTAAAAAAGTGAGCCAAATATACGATGGTCAGGCCATAAAAAAATTTGAAGTACTAAAAAGGGAATTTGATATCCCCCAGAATACACAGTTTAGTTATTTTCAAATAAGCCACGCCCTAGAAGCCCAGTTTCGAAACCAACCTATGGTATGGGAGGAACTACCAGTGCTACAGGTTATTGGGGAGCCAGGATCCACTAAAGGATTAATATCTGTGATATATAAACTACTGAACAAAGGGACCCTAGGCGAAGTAAAGCTGCTGGAGGTAAAAAAAAAATGGGAACAGGATTTAGGTGCTATTCCACAGGGACAATGGAAGAGAATATTAGAACTAAGCCCGATGATATCGGTTTCGCCCGCCCAGAGATTCTCGCATTTGATGTTACTCAACAGAGCGTATTACACACCAAAGTTGTTATGTAAATTTGGAAGAAGACCCAATGATAAGTGCCCGAGGTGCCAGGGGCTGGGGGACCTGGTCCATATGGTATGGAGATGCCCCAAGCTCTTCCGGTATTGGGAAGGGGTGACAAAAGTATTGAAGAGCATATTTAAAAAAGAAGTGGAAAGGGAAGGGGTACTTTGTATCCTGGGGTATAGACAGGAAAAGGGTGAAACAAAAAGCACAACAGTGGCAATAGTAAGGGGCATGTATCAGGCCAGGAAGATGATAATGATGAGATGGCAATCACAGATGCCACCCACGGTAAAGAATTGGATTGATATAATGAATGAAACCCTCCCGAAGGAGAGAGCCGCGTACATAAAGAGATATAATACGAAAGAATTTGATAGGATGTGGAGACCGTGGATAGAGGGAATACACCAGATACAGCTGGAATAGAGGGGGGGGGGGTGGGGGGGGGGGGGGGAGGGGAGGTGGGAAATGTAGTAGGGTAAGGGGGGATAATGAGACAGGAGTAAATCCAGGTAATATTATTCAAAAAGCGGCTCCCTCCTTTTTAGGGGAGGGAATACAGAGTGCTCTTTCTTTATTTTTATAAAGAGATATACCTATGTGTTAAGCACAAAATGTATGTAAAAAAGATACCGGTCCTGGAATATTGTGTTGAGTTGTAAACATGTTTTATAGATGGAAAAACTAATAAAGATTATAATAAAAAAAAAAAGAAAGGCCTGGTATGGATTGGGGGGATGGCACATAGTTTATTTTTGGTAATTTTTCATTGCCGGCATTTCTTTTCATTCAGATGTCAGTGGGGAACCCCGCCAACAGGTGATGACTCATCAGTTAAGGATGCGGCTGCCCGCTCCTCACCAACCATGTTGTTTACTGGTTCTTAAGGATGCCGGTGGCTGCCGGCTCCTTAAATATCGCATGCTGGGACCCAGAGCTGGGACAAGGAATGGGCAGGAGAGGCGGCTGCCGTGGGCACTGTGGTATCGTGAGAGGTGGGGGGGACACCCCAAGGATATTGAGGTGAGGGGATTTGTGTTGGTAGAGGACATTTGGGGACGGCAAGGGGTAAAATTTGCTCTAGGAGGGGAAATTTGGTTGGGTGCTAAGAGTTGTAATTTGAGGGGAGGATTTGTGCTAGAAGGGGGGATTTGGGGGTTTGTTCTGGAAGGGGAAATTTGTGTGGGGAAAGGGGATTTCTGCTAGTGGGGATGATTGGGGGAATTTTTTTTGGGGGGAGCGATTTGTGCTAGGAGGGGGGATGGGGAGGGGTTGTGCTGAGAGGAGGGATTTGGGAGGAGGGATTTGGAGTGGAGGGGGAAAGGATGTGTACTGGGAGAGGAAATTTTAGGGCTAGAGGATTTGTGCTAGGAGGAGCGATTTTTTTTTTGGTCGATTTGTGCAAGGGGATTTGAGAAGAAAGAGGATTTGAGCTGGGTTGGGGGTGGAAATATTTGTGCTAGGAGAGGGGACTTTAGCAGAGGGTGCATTTGTCCTGAGAGGAGAGGTAATTTCTGCTTAGGGGGAAAGAATGCAGATTATTGCTCAATTTTTTTATTTCGGGGAGGGGGGTTTGCTGACATATAATGCTCATACATCTTGGAGGGGGCAGTTTGGCTTGTTTGTCCTGGGCTCTAGATGATCGTGCCCCGGCACTGCCAGGACGCTGCTTATTTACCACATGCATTTTTTTTCCTTTTGTGAATTGACTTTCAATCATGTTTTATGTGGTAAATACCACATAAAGCAATAGTGTGCCGATCTAGTTCTGCGAATGGAGCTCACTAGCATTTTTCATCTTGTGAGTGTTTGTGTTAATGTTTTTACTTAATTTTAATAATTATTCATATATTGTTGTTTTTTATTCTTTTAGCACTCTACTCCTGAAGAAGCTATACGCGAAACATGTTAAGAGAGGCCATATCTATAACTGATATACCAAAAGAAGCCGAGCACACTTTAAAGACCCATATTACACTGGTTGTTTTGATTTTTTTTTTTTTATTTAGAAAAAGAAGGGTTATTTTTTTTGCAAAAGATTTCATTAGTCTAGATCAATGGGAAACAAAGATTCCTTGATGAACACAATTACAAGGTTAGTTCACCTTTATTAAAAAATACAATATGCAGTCCACAAACTCAAATCCATTACTCTAAATGAATAAGATTTTAAAACTATACATTTGTGCTCTTATTATACCTGTAGACCATCTGTACACCATGGAGTGATGCTTGCCCCAAACACTTATGACAGGTGAGAGCCAGTGCACTCATTCATGGTGACAAAAGGGCTGACTGCACATGTGCAGGGCTTGGATAGAAGGATGGAGCTTGCTCCTGTACCACTAGGGGGTGCTTGTCCCAATGACTAATTCATCCCAGAAAGAAAAAAATTGAAGAGTGTAGAATGAGAGGAAAGCAGATTGGTTAGGGGTGGTGAAAAAAAAAAAAAACAAGGATGCTCAGAACATGAGCAGAGATAGGAATCCCCACAGGGTATATATAAACAGAAAATGCAGCTCTGGATAGTGGAAAACTGAAAATTACCAGTTAACGTGACCCAAATTAATTAGTGAAAATAATAATAATTCAAACAAAATGCATAACCAGTTAATATGAATAACCCAAAAATGATTAGTGAAATAAATGTTCAAACAAAGTTCATGCTCAATCAATGAAAAAAACCCCAAAATGGGGGAAGTGAATAAATGAATACTCAAACAAAGTTCATATGTGAATTCAAAAATTCAAAAAGTCCAAAGTGATTAAAGAAAATGAACAAATGAATTCATAAAAGTTCCTGTGAAATCAATCCAAAGTGTAGATGTTGGTAGTAGTGCAGCCCATCACCACAGAGATAAAGCAGAAGGGGGGGAGGCTTACCAGAAAGCCAGCGACCGCCCTTATTCAAGGGGGTCAAACTGAGCTTAAGACGAACAGCCTTGGTGCTGTTGGGGATATCCCACGTCCGAATCGATATCCGACGGCAACGGATCTCCTCCCGAATGGTGGCTGTTCCCCAAAATTCCTCGTGTATCACTGGCAGTATAACGACCGGATGGATCGAATAGATGATATAGATGGAAAACAAAAGGGGACTCGAATAGTGTAGACGTTTCCAGTGGGTTTATTGAATTAGCCACAATAGCATAACAAAAAAATCGAAAAAACCTTGCAAGGTAATGGCGGCTCCGTTCGGTCTATGGGACAATACTCGCGCATGCGCAGTACGATCTTACGTAACGAACCCTACGGCGTTTCGTCACAACTGACGTCATCAGGGGTACGTACGAACGCAAGCGCACGCGCCTTATATAGCAGTCAGCGTTCGTCAATCTACTGACAGAAATGGGTATATCCCTTTAGACTCATGTCATCACAAATCTTGGCTCTCAGCGGTCCCTAAGGGACAATTCCTACGTTTGAGACGGAATTGTTCAAACATTGAGGAGTTTCATAAAGAGGCTTTGGTTCTAAAATCCAGGTTCTTAAATAAGGGCTACAATGGTGAAGTTATTGATTGTTTGATTACTGAGGTGGGACTGAGAGACCGTCAAGATCTCTTGCAAGATAAACCCCCACAGGCTGAAAATCGTGAGGATTTTGGCTTAGCCTTCCTTACGACATATTCCAGCCAGCACTGGGCCATCAAGCGAATTATAAAGAGGCATTGGCCGGTGCTAAAAAATGACCGCCTTCTAGGGCCCCTATTGTCGGAGAACCCACGGGTATTATTCAGAGGTTCATCTAATCTTAGACACTCCATCGCCCCTAATGTACCTGACCCCCCGACCCGTCCCATATTTTTTGGGGATCTCAGGGGTTTCTTCCCTTGTCGGAAATGCAAGGTATGTGGGATCAATACCTTAAGGGATAGGCGACTCACGGAGTTCACATCCACAGGAACTGGAGTCACATACCCCATTAAGTCCTTCATTACCTGCACCACAAAATGTGTGATATACCTTCTGAGGTGTCCTTGTGGGTTGGAATATGTGGGCCGAACGACTCGAAAGTTACACATCAGATTGGGAGAACATATTGCCAATATTTGTAGGGGTTTTGATAAACACAATGTTTCTAAACATTATGACCTTGTGCATAACCGAGACCCTAGAGGGACAACTTTCATTGCTTTGGAAAAGTATATCCCCCATTGGCGAGGGAGCAATGGCAAGAGGGTGATCTCTCGCTCTGAGACCAATTGGATATACAGGTTGGGGTGCCATATTCCGAATGGCCTCAATGTTGAGTGGGACATCAACTGTTTTATCAATAACAGTTGATGTCCCCCTCATCATTTCTCCCTTACCTTATCTACTGTGAGTTTTATTCTTTTTCACATGGACCTCAGGGGACATGTTTTAATTTACATTCGTGGTGACAAAATATTGTTCATTTTAAACATACCAATACCCCACCAGTTCATCTCTCTTAAAGGGACAGGTGACGAGATGATAGTGGGTTGATATATATTCTTAATGTCACACTCCCTATCCATCCATCTTGCGTTCGTACGTACCCCTGATGACGTCAGTTGTGACGAAACGCCGTAGGGTTCGTTACGTACGATCGTACTGCGCATGCGCGAGTATTGTCCCATAGACCGAACGGAGCCGCCATTACCTTGCAAGGTTTTTTCGATTTTTTTGTTATGCTATTGTGGCTAATTCAATAAACCCACTGGAAACGTCTACACTATTCGAGTCCCCTTTTGTTTTCCATCTATATCATCTATTCGATCCATCCGGTCGTTATACTGCCAGTGATACACGAGGAATTTTGGGGAACAGCCACCATTCGGGAGGAGATCCGTTGCCGTCGGATATCGATTCGGACGTGGGATATCCCCAACAGCACCAAGGCTGTTCATCTTAAGCTCAGTTTGACCCCCCTGAATAAGGGCGGTCGCTGGCTTTCTGGTAAGCCTCCCCCCTTCTGCTTTATCTCTGTGGTGATGGGCTGCACTACTACCAACATCTACACTTTGGATTGATTTCACAGGAACTTTTATGAATTCATTTGTTCATTTTCTTTAATCACTTTGGACTTTTTGAATTTTTGAATTCACATATGAACTTTGTTTGAGTATTCATTTATTCACTTCCCCCATTTTGGGGTTTTTTTCATTGATTGAGCATGAACTTTGTTTGAACATTTATTTCACTAATCATTTTTGGGTTATTCATATTAACTGGTTATGCATTTTGTTTGAATTATTATTATTTTCACTAATTAATTTGGGTCACGTTAACTGGTAATTTTCAGTTTTCCACTATCCAGCGCTGCATTTTCTGTTTATATATATCTTTTTTGTGCCCTATACCGGGGTTATTAATGTCCAGCTGCAGGATTTACCTTCACGGTTTTTTGGTTTAATTTCCTCATCAACACAATTTTTGTCAATAAGTTTTTTTCTCACCTAGCGCAAATTCTTTTTTTATATCTATCCCCACAGGGTAGCTCTATTGGTATTAAAAGTGTCACAATCTGACTATAACTCACACTATAATTGTAAATCCTAGGTGGAGGGCAAGGTAACTTGTATTAAATGGGTTCATCATATGGATCTGGCCATGACTTATGGCAGTAAAATAAAAGGTGAATGTGGTTATGCTGGAATGAGGTAAGTCCCTGTAACTAAGGTTGTAACATCATGGAAAAGGAACCATAAGAAGGAGAGGTAAGAGAGGAGAGGTAAGAGAAATGTATTAAACTTTTTTTCTGCTGGTACAAAAATGTTACCTTTGTATTCATTCTACTCATTCTTTCCTTGCTGCAGAACAAGCATTTAAAATACATACACACAATTGAAGAAAAAAAAAAAAAAAAATATATATATATATATATATATATATATATATATATATATATATAATATTTCATTTGTAAATAGGTTTGCTGTGTAATAAACAGAGAGAATTTCAGAATATAATTAGTACTTTAAAGTTTGTTTGAAATCTTTGTTGTTTGAAAGTAAAGCGTAAAACTCAAAAGTGGAAATTCTGCTTATCCGTCTCCCCCCCCCCCCCCCTTCGGTGCCACATTTGGCACCTTTCAGGGGGGAGGGGGGAACCGGTACCTGTTTTTGACAGGTACTGTTCCCCACTTCTGGAGACGGCGCCGTCGCTCAAAAATTCAGCACCCCTCCTCCTTCCTCCACCGCCGGGCCAATTAGAAAGCGCAGTGCACTTCATGCATGCAGAGTTGAGAACTGGCTGTGAAGCCGAAAGACTTCACTGCTGGTTTCCCTTACCAGGAATGGCAGCGGCTGCACCCGACAGCCGGTCCGAAGATCAACTGGGGTGCCAACATCGTGAGCTCCCTAGACAGGTAACTGTCCATATATTAAAAGTCAGCAGCTGAAGTATTTGTGGCTGCTGACGATTATTTTTTTTTGAGGAGGGGCTTGACCTCCTCTTTAAGAACTATCACTTGCAAAACTTCAATAAAGCATATTTTGCCTTTAAAATATAGAAAACATTAAACAATATCAGTTAAATAAAGTCTTGCTTTTCTCCCCTACAACAGAAAAAAACAATATACAGTATGTTTTAATTTTATATTATGATTAATAAGAAAGTTATTACCAAGTTATTAGGTCCATGGCTCAAATGCAAAAATTGCTTTGCAGCTTAAAGTGTTTTACAGTAAAATCAGTCTGTATATGCAGTAAAGCATGCTTGTTATACTCACTGTGGAACCTAAGGGGTTAATCCTCTGCATTGTGTAAAAAGGCTGTTTTATCCTATCTCTCTGATCCTCCTCCTTAACTCACTCCAACCATCTCCTGATAGAACAGAGCATTACATGTCAGGCTGCAGAAGCTCAGTTTGGTGTGTATTGCTAGAGAATTTTTTTTTTCTTTGGAGACAGGGCCAATAAGCACAGGGCCAATCAGCACTGTCCATACAGAGGGTCAGGGGGGAATGAAAACCCCTCCTACAAGATTTAACCAGACACTGATACAAGTCACAAGACTGCTCTAACTGCTGAAAAAGGGTATTTAGCAGTTTATATTTACTAAAACTATTGCATTTCCATGTTCTGTGTACTGTGGGAGACCAGATATAGTGAATGCAGGGTCCTGGGTTTAGTAACACTTTTTGGTGAAATAAAAAGATGATCTATTATTGTACACATACTTTTTCAAACCTGGGCTTTGCTCACATAACAGTTGTTCGTCTCTCTTACAATGTTTAGTATTATCCTCTCACCACAGCTTCATTATATTTGTTCTGGAGGTAAGGTCAATTTATTTTATTTATACGCATAATAATAGTACACTTACTTTTGCAGTGCACTTGTTTCTATCCTTTCCTTCTCTTTTTTACACCTCTCTTTATGTTTTTTCACACGGGTTTCCCATAGTCCTCTGATATGAGAAACATCAATAACTACAACTTCAAACGTCATGGTCTCACATCCAAATTATCTGTAGGTGAGCTATAAGAAGAAAAAAAACACATATTAACCATGATAAAGTCGTTTGTGATGAGGTGTTTGAACAGTGTTTATGTGCTTTATAGCAGGAAATATAGAATAACATCAACATTCTTTTATGTTGCCTTTCGAGTTTATATATTTATATATTTAAAAAAATATTATGCTTGCTTTTTTGAAAATGAAACAATTTTTAAAGGAAAAGATTGTGTGTTTAATCTATCAACGGTGGATCAGTGGCCCTTTATTTACTCAGTGCCCTTTATGAATGGCACTGGATAAATAGCCATCCGGTAGCTGATCTTTAATAGCCATCAGGTAGCTTTATGCTCAGCCGTCATTAGACGGCTTGGTACACAAAGACGTTGTGCCAAGCGGATTTGAGAGGCTGGGTACCATGTGATCTCTCTGATAGGTCATCACATGGTACTGTTTACAGTGCTGATCCCTCCCCTTTACAGCAGGGGAAGAAGAGAGATCAGTATTATGATTGGACACAGAATGAATGGATCAGCAGCTGCAGCTCTCCAATAAATACTAGCTACAGTGCTGTCCTTAGTAAGATGTAAATTACCCCTCACCTGTAAATTACCCTGCCCATGTGATCATTAAACCTCCTTCACCTCCATCCTGTCATCGTATGTAACCAAAACACTAACCCCTTCACCCCCTCCTTCCTCTGTATATGACCTGTGCATCATTATATCTAGTCCACCATTATCAAGCTTCGTTAGAAAATAAAAATCATGTGACCATGGACTTTGTAGGCACCACACAAAACACTTTTTTACATAACAAATCTATGTTTTTTTTGTGGTGCCTATAAAGTCCATGATCACAACATTTTCAATTTCTAAAGTTTATATAATTAAACAGGCTGCGGCACGGTTTACCCCTTTTCTGTCTCCACATTACCACCCAGTGTCTACGATATCCATTACCAAGCTTTGTGTTTAACGTCCTTAGTACCGGTATGTTTCTTCATTTCCCAAAAATGTTGTCAAAAAAGAGATGACCTTGGGGTGTCTACTTTCCAAAAAATAAATCATTTTGGGGGTTTTCTGCCATTTTTATTTAATAGGATTTTTTTTCTTTTATATATATATATATATATATATATATATATATATATATATATATATATATATATATATATATATATATATATATATAAAGTTTATTAAATATGACCAAAAGAACGCTATCTGCCTCAAAAAATTATATAAAATAAATTTCTTACCAAATTTATTTGGTACAGTGTTGCATAACAGAGTAATTGTCAGTCAAACTATCCTTTAAAAAAAGGGCCGAGATATTTCCCTGGAAACTACAGGACAGTTAGCCTAACATCAATAGTCTGCAAGCTATTGGAGGAGATGAAAAAGGACTGTATCTAAGATTTTAGTAATAAAAACAGTATCATTAGTAGTAATCAGCATGGATTCATGCAGAATCGTTCTTTCCAGACCAATCTATTAACGTTCTATGAAGAAGTGAGCTGCCATCTAGATAAAGGATGGCCTGTGGATGTGGTATATCTGGATTTTGCAAAGGCATTTTATACAGTTCCCCCCACACATTTACTTTACAAACTGAGGACTGTCGACATGGACCATAGGATGAGTACCTGGATTTAAAACTGGCTACAGGGGCGGGTTCAGGGTGGTGATAAATAGCGAGAACTTGGGATGGTCCGGTGTGGTAAGTAAGTGTCCTGGGACCAATTCTGTTTAATCTATTCATAAACGATATAGAGGTTGGGATAAACAGCTCAATCTCAATATTTGTGGATGATACAAAGTTAAGCAGGGCCATAACTTCTGCGCAGAATGTGGAAACCCTTACAAGAAGACCTAAATAAAGTAATGGTTTGGGCAACTACATGGCAAATGAGGTTTAATGTTGAAAAATGTATATAAAAGTTTTGGTGCTAAAAATACGAACACAAGTTACTCACGTGGGGCAATCTAGGATGTAAATGGACCTGGGGGTCCAAGTAGATGACAGGCTCACCAATGGCATGCAATACCAAGCTGCTGCAAGCAAAGCCAACAGAATATTGGCATGCATTAAAAAGGGGATTGACTCCAGAGATAAAACAATAATTCTCCCACTCTACAAGACTCTGGTCCGGCCGCATCTTGAGTATGCCATCCAGTTTTGGGCTACAGTCCTCAGGAAGGATGTGTTGGAACTGGAGAGAGTCCAGAGAAGGGCAACACAACTAATAAAGGGACTAGAATATCTTAGCTATAGGAAAGACTACAAGCATTGAACTTATTCTCTCTGGAGAGGAGACGCTTGAGAGGGGATATGAAAGCAATTGACAAACACATGCACACTCACAAACCACAGGTTGAACTGGATGGACTGGTGTCTTTTTTCAACCTTACCGACTATGTAACTCTCAAAGTGCTGAAAAATGGCCTGGTAATGAATGGGTATCACAGGCTGGTATAAATGTGAATGTATAGCAAAGGTTTTCTTTTTAATTGTTTTATAAAGTAGGGAAGACATAAATTCCCTGTCAGTTTGTTTTTACTCTGTGTCCCTTAAGGCTTGGTGCACACCTATTCATTTTTTAGTGATTTTCCAGTTTTGCAGAAGCACACTACAGTCCATTTAACATGGTTTCCTATAGATGTAGTTCACATCTGTGCATTTTATGGAACGGGCCAAGGACTTTTTTCTGGTTTTTGGTTCCATAGACTTCAATGAATCAAAAATGTGCATTGAAAAACACAAAATGCACCTGGAATATGCAAACTGCAACCTGCATAGGTGTGAACCAGGCCTTAGGGAGATTTATCTTCCTGCCCTAGAGATACTAAAGGAAGTGAAAGGAAAACTTCCAAAGAGGGAGGAAATACCAGAACTACCATAGCAAGTGTATCCTTTGAAAGATATCGCCTCTATTCCATTTTAGGTATCATCTGTAAAATGTTGCCAAGGTTTTAACACTTCCCTCTGAAAAAATGTTTTGGCTATGCATTTATTTTACTTTACTGTATTTTGTGAAAATTAGAAATAACAATAGATATATTGCATATGAAGAATACTAATTTATTCAGGATATTAAATAAATGTTAGGTAAAAAAATATTGCAATTGTGTGTGATTTTCAGACCCTCTATTAGGCAATTTACTGTTGTTAGCTTTATAAAACTTACAACTGTTGCCCTTTGAATTATATCCACAATGTACTGCCTGCAAAACCTTTTGTTTACACATCATATTTGGTTTCTATTTTGGATATAAAATAACTGCTAGAATAAAAATAATTATTTTACTGCAATAAAGCTATTAGATTTTCTTTGTATACATGGTAATTATTCTGATGGAGTGTGAGAAATGCATCCTTTTAACAAAAAAGAAAACCTTATTTACTTAATCACTCCCTAGATAACTTACACATTGATTTGAATTTTAATTAAGAAAGTGTTGGATTCAATATGAACTCATGTAATATCACATTCCCAATATCTTTGAGGACAGAAGGCATTCCCTGGATTGGAATGTAGCCAGGCTGGAAGACACACCAAAAGCTTTGTAGCCCACCTGCTGTGACATGTGTAATTAGACGGTTACTATAAGGTCGCTATGGATACCTGAAAGGCAAAGGGGGGGTGACTTTGAGTGGGTGTGGGAGTTTGAATGAGTGAGCTTGGTAAAAGGAATTCGCAGAGAGCTCCTCTTCCTGTTTTGCTGGGAATGGGGTCTTGAGAGGATGTCTCTAGTCACCTCATGGTCTGGCGGCCATCTTTCGAGACTACAAGGAGGGCCCTGTGATAAGTATCTTTGATATTCTTATATTATATGATTTGATTGTAAGCTTTGTGATATTGTAATGTCTTTTAATACTTTATGTTAGCGTTCTTGATTATTGGGAAATAAATAATATTTGATTATTCCTAGCCGTGTGTTTGGCTTCATAGCTAACCTCGTATTATTGTGATATTAACAGTAGCATGCGCTCATAGGTTTAACAGACTAATAACATTATAGGGACTAGACAAATTAATACATAGATATAAGTATTTTAGCGCGTACTTCAGATGGCACCCCAAAGGCGTGTAGAATGTATTTTTACACAGAATCCACAAACTAATGTATTTTTGTTTTGAGTCCGGGTAATCAAAGACACCCAGCACTGGAAATCGTCTCTCGTGTGGACAAGATTGGCGCTGGCTCGCGAATTCTGAAACCACGCTTGGATGATCATAAACATTTTGTGAAATATTTCATCGGATAGCGGACGCGCGACAAATCTGGTGAGACCTTTTTTTTTATTATCCGAGATATATGTATATATGTTAAATGTTGTATTGCTAATGCAAAGTGTTAGAATACTTGTAGCTGGTCAAGAGGGCTGGTGAGTAAGGGCTGATCACCCTGGGTTAGTAATTGACAGGAATTACCATACATCTTTGAGGAAAAAAAAAAGTGATAGAGATATTGTTAGTTTATTTTTGGAAGTTTTATTTTTGGAAGTTTTTTTTTTTGTCTTTTTTTTTTTGTCATTTTTTATTATTTCTACTCACGTGAGAGTGACATAACTCTCTGATCCAATAGAAGTTCAATGTGGCCTGCAAACTAACAGGAAGGCATTGATTAAGAGTCTGCCTTGTGTCTTAGGATGTGCCTTGTGTAGGCTGTAGAACTACAGGTAGCAAGGGGTCGTTTTTTGTTTGTTGTAGGCTTTTGTGGGACTACAAACTAGCTTGCAAGCGAAACCTTTGAATAGCCTATCTGTTTATCTGTATTGCAGTGTAACCAAAACAGGTTTTACAGCTCCAGTATAGAGGGCTTGCTTAGCATATCAATGGAGATCCTTGAAGAATTTCTTAAAAAATATGCTTCTATTCAATTAGACAGTCTACCTCAGGGTCCTTTAGCATACCAGTTCATCAACCTATTGGAACAATGCAATACTCATAATGATGCCATAGCATTTAAAAAGAATTCAAAAAAAGGCAGGAAACAGAGATTAGCAAATTTGATGTGCATGTTTTTAAAAATTAGAGACATTTCTGAACGGAAGGAATCAGAATGGATAGATGAAAGGAAGCAATTCATGCAGCAGCTACAAAATATAACAAAAGATATATTAATTAGGGTTGAAAATGCAGATGCACAAGTGCGTAGTCAGATTGAACAATTAGTGACGGAAAAATGCGAATTAGAACAGAGATTGGAGGAATTAGGAAAAACGTGTGAGTTAAGAGAAGGTTGCATCGTCTTTTTGAATCAAAGGGAGGCTGAGAATTTGCAGGTTATCGCAATGCTTAAGGAGGAGTTACAGGGTACACAGGCAGCCATAATGGATTTATCCTCCAAACCTACAATAGCCGAAGATGCAATGGTGGAGGTACCCTCCGCACATGCTCAGTGTACAGAAGTAGAAGTGGAACATAAAGAGGACCCATATACTATTGTTGCTGCAAATCATATTACTATGATGGGAATTGATGCTGGAGACGTAAATACAAACGTGATAACTGCGCTTGAAAGTGATTCAGGAGTTGAAATGGAAACTTCTGATGACTCCTCAGACGATGAAAGTGTAAAGTCTGTTAATTCCAATCACAGTAATATTATCCAGCAATGCGAATTTCCAGCACAAGATGTTAAAAAAAGGGCCTATGCAGAGAAACCAGAGCTAAAATGTTGTTTGTGTAAAAGGGGAGGTCACATCGCAAAGTATTGTTGGGCGAATAACGATATCAAAAAAAGATCATACCGGAAGACTACCCCAAGGCATTATGAATGTTATTCGGCCAGGTGGGGTAGCAATCCAAAGCATGGAGCCAATAGTAAGCAAACCCAATTCCCCGTTAAGACCCAATTACGGAGTCTACAAACCGAAAAGCAATATGTAGGACAGTTGCATAAAATCAAAATGGAAGTAGCCGAATGGTTATTCAAACATAGCACTGGGGGAAGCAATGCTGGCAGCACTTAGTCAGCTGCAAGTATGTTAAAAATACTCTGATCAAAGCTTCCTTCCTATGAATAAGGTTTTAAGTATTTTTGTAATTTTTTTTTTTATAAGGTTTAATGTTTATTAATTTAATGAATTTTTATTAGGTTTTTTAATTTTCTTTATTATTAATTTTTTTATTTTTTCCATTTTTTTTTATTATTAATTGTTAATTTTTAATGTTTTTATTTCTTTATTATTTTTTTTTTTTCTTTATGAATTATTTTTTTTCATATTTTTGTTTTTTTTATTAATTTTTTTTTTCTTTCAATTTTTCATTTTTCAATTTTTTTTTTTTATTAATTTCTGTTTTAGTTTTAATGGTTGTAATTTTTATTTTTTTAGGTTAGTTGTTTATACTACAACTCGGTGTTCCCCTAGCAGTACAATTAATGAAAAGAGACTTGGGGCACTTAAAGTCAATTGTCATGATAATCGTGTTTAATCATTGTCTTTGTGTTCCTTTTCCAGAGACCAGGGAGAGAACAGGTTTGGGATACTAAACATTTGTGTTTTGTTTGCAGGTCCGTCAAAGTGAGACCAACACGGGGGTTAGGTTATTGTAAATGCATAATCGATTATCACATGGTACCATGAGCTCATTAATTAGTAATTGTTTGCAAACAATGAAAATATTTAAACAATAATCTGACAAAACTAAAGAGTTACAAATGAGGTAGCAAATGTTGTGATGAAGTTACAAATGTTTTGTTTGTTTTGTTTGTGTTGTTTTTCCCATTAACTTATTGTCTTTCAGATAAAAAAAAGAAACGTGTACTCTTCTCAGGAGGAAATCCATGGATGTCTTTAAAAGTTGAGTGTTTGTCATTGTTGTATGGTGGTTGTCTTGTCATGTTGTTCTTGGGTGATAATGGCCAGACTTTTAATGTTTATTCTTTTTTAAATTTTTGTTTTTTTTGGAAGAAAAAAAAAAAAAACATATTTTTTTTTTGTTTTTGGGTATTGGCTTAGTCAGCTATTTTATTGTTGTTTTGTTCAGGTGTAAAAAGCTCCAAAAGGTTTAGGCTTTATACACCTGAAAGGGGAATTAGTGCATAGATCGTAAGATAAAGTTAGTGCATAGATCGTAAGATAAAGATAAATGCATTGGTTGTTTTTCTTTTTGCGTTTTTAGATTGAGAATTTTTGAGAAACAACAGTGACGTTCGTTTTTTTAATTTTTGATCATACCATGCGGATTCATTTTAGAGTGGAGTCTGCCTAAAGAGGTCATGGTTGTTTTGATAGTTTGATCAAGTTGCAGAAGCCAGGAATACTAAGTAAATAGGAAATAGGAGTAAATATAATAAGCAAGCAGATATTATGGATAAGAATTTGATTCTGCTCTTGTTTTTCAATTCCAGAATCCTGGTGGAGCGAGATTGGAAAGGTTCTGGAAAAATGGATGACAGATGATCATCTGGTTGGCAGTTTGTCTGTGCCATACCACGCCCCAAATTTATTCCACTAAATATCAGGAGAGACGGGACAAACAAAAAGATTCACTTTAACACTTTTCTTTTCCTATGGACGATCTGGTGCTGAATCTGAAAGACTGTGCCTATCAATAAGACTTGAAACATTTTTTTTTGCTGGACTCTCTCCTGATGAATGCAAACGTGTTATTAATATACGTACAATGGGTTGGAGGTTGGGAAAGGAATATAACACATCCAATCCATCAGAACATGGAAATGTAAAATATATATGTTTTTTTTTGTTGGAGGGAGGAGTTGAAATAAGGAAAGTTGTGTAATGTATGACATGTATTGACGTAACGGAGTTTATATGGTGCAGGTACCCAGGAGGCGAGCACTTATACATAATAAGGTGTCTGTTGGCCGGACTAGAGGGTGTCAGGTGACACATCAATGGGGTGAACATTTCCTTGTCTGGGGGGGATGCGCCTGGTTGAGGTCTCACCTGAGAAGTTGAAACCCTGCACAGGGAATGCCAGTGTATACACACAGGAGCATGCTCCGATAGATAAAGGGAGCAAACGCTGACTACCAGAGTACAATATGCCTTCACCACATGGTGCGGCGACATCTCACAGTGGTTTTATTACCCTATATTTGCTGAGTATACGCTGAATCAAGTGCTGTCATCGTACCAGTGACTTACTCCCAGAGATGTGCGGACACGGAATAAGGTGCATGCAGGATGCTTATCTCTGAGGAGTAACCACAAGAGGAGGCATGTATTCAGCACTATATTGGGGAATAGGAGCTGGGATGGGTGTTGGTAATGGAGTAGACATCGGTATCCTGAGGAACAAACTCTCAGCCATAGCTTGAGCGGGACTTTGTCACTCAGAGAGATTGGTGGCATCCTTAATAACATTCACAAAATACCCAGGGTAAATTAGCTCCAGATTTGGTGAACCATATTGAGAGGTTGGTGGAGGGTGTGAGGGTACAGGATAGAAATCGGTTATGGGCTCTAGCGTACACGCAGTGACGGGCGGAAGTGTCAACCAGCATCAAGCTGATTGGGCAATCTCTGTTTAAAGGGCAGTGGCCTGATGAGTTAACATCACCGCTCAGTAAGACTCTGCCACAACACGTCGCTTACACTAATCCAAAATGGTGGTCGAATGCCTGGATGGGCTGTACCAGTTTGGATGGTGAAAGGTGTTGGGCTGTATGATCCCATATACAGAAGTGCGGACTTGGTCTGTATATTTGGTGGCATCAATGGGCTTACTGATTGGGGATTCTATCTTGTCGCATTTGAGGCTAAATCACCCACATGTGATCAGAGGAGATGGAAGCAGGTTGATACTTCCCTCGGTCGGAAGCCTGACCATGATGTCCTTTGTATGCCGGGTCAATACATCATGGTGGTGAACATAAAAATGTTGGGAAGTTATTTCAGGGATCATTGCTGGGGAGGAAGCACCTGGGTGTCGTTTGGGACATAGACGAGTTTATTTCTTTGTCCTAAAGAATACCGATGTAACGCTAGTCATAAAACTGGAAGGTTCCTTGAACCTAACCATAGGTAGAGGTGCATGGTATACCCTGGGCATGGTCTCTGAAATCCAGGCACAGGGATGGAAGTGTGTTTTTTTTTGTTTAATCATTTTTGCAGATTTATATGTGTGATATTAGACTCGGTATTTATATAGAAGGACCTCCCATTTGTCTATGCAAGTTGAGGGACGAATTGACGGTAGGGTCTCTGTGTTCAAATTAGAGACCTTGCTGCCAAGTCAGAGCCCTGCAATACCGCTGTGAGCAAGCCTGCCTAATCCCGACCCATATGTACAGTAAAGGGTTATAGGATTGGGAGCGGGGTGCATAAAGGGATGGGATACAGATATATGTATATAGTGTGATAAGAAGTTGATTTATATTATGGTAATAAGGCCCTCCTCAAGACTTATCTAGATAATAGATCAGTGTTTGAGAGCTGTTTGATATGTTGCTCTGAATGTATACTGGTGAATGGTGAATGAATGGACACCCCTTGCCTGTACTGCATCCGTCCTGAAGATACCGGAAAGGAGAAGATACCAAAGATACATACTGGTGACATGGAAGCTGTCGCTGAAGAAGGATGTGTTACTCAGTGGCAAAGCGGCACGTGTTGGGAAGCATAACATGGTAAGACCACAATGGACTGTTCCATAGGAGCTGTTTCTGCACACGTTGTAAAAATACAACACGTTAAGACATTTAAAGGACTGTTCTATGGATACTGGTTTGGAAACGCATGTCAGGGACACGTTGTAAAAATACAACACGTTAAGACGTTTAAAGGACTGTTCTATGGATACTGGTTTGGAAACGCATGTCAGGGACAAAACAGTTATGGACTGTTCAATAGGAACCGTGTCTGAAGAAGGGTTTTTATGCGATTTTCAGTCGCAAAGCGGCATATGTTGGATTCAATATGAACTCATGTAATATCACATTCCCAATATCTTTGAGGACAGAAGGCATTCCCTGGATTGGAATGTAGCCAGGCTGGAAGACACACCAAAAGCTTTGTAGCCCACCTGCTGTGACATGTGTAATTAGACGGTTACTATAAGGTCGCTATGGATACCTGAAAGGCAAAGGGGGGGTGACTTTGAGTGGGTGTGGGAGTTTGAATGAGTGAGCTTGGTAAAAGGAATTCGCAGAGAGCTCCTCTTCCTGTTTTGCTGGGAATGGGGTCTTGAGAGGATGTCTCTAGTCACCTCATGGTCTGGCGGCCATCTTTCGAGACTACAAGGAGGGCCCTGTGATAAGTATCTTTGATATTCTTATATTATATGATTTGATTGTAAGCTTTGTGATATTGTAATGTCTTTTAATACTTTATGTTAGCGTTCTTGATTATTGGGAAATAAATAATATTTGATTATTCCTAGCCGTGTGTTTGGCTTCATAGCTAACCTCGTATTATTGTGATATTAACAGTAGCATGCGCTCATAGGTTTAACAGACTAATAACATTATAGGGACTAGACAAATTAATACATAGATATAAGTATTTTAGCGCGTACTTCAGAAAGATTAGACTATTTTAGTCCTAAACCTTGCATAAACCCCTCAGTATTAAAGTGACTTTTGCTATACTCATGTTTTAAAATAAATGCATGTCTGTAGAAGAAGATTGTATATGCTCATCTTTCCTGCTGCCTATGATGGCAAATGCCACTCTAATGCTCAAAACATTTCACAAAGATACCGACATTTATATGACTGCTGACCTTCTGGGTCCTCTGAAGTTGTCATTGGGCCCTCCTGCTAACCTCCACATTTTACAGGATACACTAGTCATGTGGAGGTCAGCAGTGGTAACCAGTGAGAGCTGCAGAGGACCCAACACTTCCTGAAGGTTTAGTTTCCTTGTGGGTTGTCAGGAACATTGCAACAGGAAAGGTGAGTATACACACTCTTCTTTTATAAGTATGGCTTGATTTTAAAAGAAATACGGATGTATGTGCAGCTGCATTCGGTCCTGAGGCAACTTTGTCTTTTTACATTTGCGTGGAAGATTGTTTTTTCACTTGGATTTCAATATTTCTTTTTGAATTATTATGGTGCATTTTCTATAATAAACGTATCTTATTCAACCATGGTGTTCTGCTAGGTGACCTTCTTTGTAGGATTCCTTTCCTTTCTTTTGTATAGAAGGAGAAGCAGTTGCCACATGGGGCGACCACTCCTGTTTCCAGAGGCAAGTGAGAACCAGAGGTCAGAGATAAAGGGGACACAGTCGCCAGAAAGGGACAACTACTCCTGTTATCAGAGGCCAGGCTTTTGAAGTCTGAATAAGTACCAGAGTAGCCTTTTTCACTAGCCGGGGACGGTGAACAAGTTGCAAAAGCTTCAGCGTTCAAGTCAGGGACCCAGCGGGTAAATGTGAGTGACACTTGAAGAAGATCCAGCAGGTTAGCTGAGAGCCAAGCCAGGGACCCAGCAGGTAGCGTGGGTGGTGCTTGGAGTGTATAGCGGGTTAGCTGTGGAAGAGCTCAGGGGATTCAGCGGGCGGCTGGGATCTGAAGGTATGATGAGAATACTGGGAGCTTAGTGAAAAAAACTACAGTAAGAGTCTGTGAGATGTGAGTGAAGATCTGCAACCGGGGACACTGTGAGTTAAGTGTGTGGATCTACATTGAATTTGGAAAGTTCAGTTGCCATAGGAGACAGCAGTTCTACAAATACAGTGCTGCAACCAGCTTAAAGGCCCTCAACCTGTATAGCTGTCCGCCTATTTTGTCTCAGAGACTGACAATTGCTATTGCATCTGCCTAAGCATGTTCAGGCCCTAACCCTCTCTCCCCCAGTTCTTGTTAAGAGACAATAAATCTCTTGGGAATGGCTGGTGGGCTTTAACCATTAACCATAGATTCAAGAGACATAATTGTTACTTTTTGTATAGGAAACAGTGGACTTGATTTACTAAAGGCAAATAGACTGTGCACTTTGCAAAGGGCAGTTGCACTCTGCAAGTGCAGTTGCTCCAGAGCTTAGTAAATTACTTGAATCTACTTCTCTTGTATACTCCCAATTGACCCAATCAATTCTCAAAGAAAGCAATAGTCACAAAGAAAGATGGGAAATAGACCTGGGTATCAAAATTAGCGAAGCTTAATGGGAAAAAGCCTGTATCCTAGCCCATAAGTGTTCACTAAGCACAAGAACTCAAGAAACATCCTATAAAATTCTAACCCAATGGTATGCGACCCCACAAAGGGCCAGGAAGTGGTTCCCTACAACCTCCAACACCTGTTGGAGATGTGGCACAGATATAGGCATGTTTTTACACATGTTGAGGACATGTCCCCTGATCCTGAACTACTGGAGTAAAATTATATTCTGGATAAAACACATAACCGAGACCAAACTAAATCTAAATGCTGCAGCTTGCCTGATTCATATCAATTCATACACACTTAGCAAACATAAGAAGACCCTAACCAGGCACCTCTTAAATGCAGTTAAAACTTTGATCCCCCTACACTGGAAATCCACCATCACAAGTTAACGATGATTATACGTCACCTGTATGCTATATTTGCTTTCAATAAACTTTGATTGTGAAAAAAACAAAAAAAAAAAACAGTAAATTAGGTAAATCTCCATTTGGCAAATCAATCATAGTGAAGTGTAAATCCTTTGTGTGACACAACATCCAAGAAAAGAGTACAATAGAGTATAACAAAGTAAGAGGACTTTTAAGGCTGCCACATTATAACCCCAGGTAAGAGAAGTGAATACACAAAATGTGTTAAAAAAATGACAAAAGTTTATTCCTAGTATTTTACATAATAGCTATAAAAAACATTCACCACATGTATGACCTGTAATCCCCAATGGAATTAGTGCCTAATTTGCCTGTAACAATCCAGCCCATATACATCACAGTTGTATCAGAGTACACTGATTATAACAAAGAATATGAGTCTTGGTCTCTGATCCCTAAGCGTTTCACCAATAATTGGCTTCTTCAGGAGTTCCTTTCAAATACACAAAGGTGCCAAGCACTTAATCAAAATAATCAGATTTGTGTCCACCCATAAACTGGGGGCAACACACCAGGGATACTACAGTTGTTGGGGAAGCCCAAAAGGGCAGTCCATCACTTGAATAGACAGGTTAAGTTGAGTATGGCTGATCCAAAAAAGGTATCATAAGATTGTTATGGTCCATATGGAAAAAGAGAGCACCCCTCGATGTATCGCATAAAGCCTGTCTGGATGGTCCCTGCATGAGTCCACATAGCACCCCAGACAGAAAGAAAATCGCTTCATTTGGCAAAGAATACCCAATCACGTGCAAGGAAAATAAAAAAATGGATTTTTGCTTGCATGTGATTGGATGATAGAAGCCAGCAGAGCTTCTGCTCACTTACTAAGCTCTGGAGCAACTGTTCTTGCAAAGTGCACAGTCTGTTTGCCTTTAGTAAACCAACCCCAGTATGTTTCCATGAAGCAGCCAACATGTATTTATCAGAAGTGGGTTTCTAATATATTTTTTAAATTCTTTGATATTAGCATATTCAGTACTGGCTATATAAGTAGCCTACCGTTTTATGCATTTGTATGTAAAATGACCTTCATTACCAACAAAAAAAGGTTTGAGATGTTTGGTAATATTTATACATATTTGAAATAAGCATGCATAACATAACAGTGCTTTTATTTATCCAAGGTTATTACCGAAAGGTAATAGATCATTTAGCTCAGTGAAGGCAGCTGCGTTCCTGTAAACATGATTAGTACAGTATATGTGCATTATTATACTTTTGATCAATTGTTATTTCAATAGGTTTAAATTGAAATGAGGTTAATCTTTAAAGCACCTGATCCTGTTCTTCTGTGTAGTAATTAACTATAGGAAGCACTAATCATGGATGCGTTGCAATGAAGGGCAAACAAGGGCAGAACAATGGTTAGTAGGGACCGTCTTTGATTAGCACTTGTATCTTGTAACTGTCATTTTTTATGCATGTATCTCAAGTTTGGTCTATAATTGTAAACAAGTTTTAATCATTATTAGGCTGCATTTCAGTTTAAATAAATGCCTTCACACAATAGGAATACTTAATGTATCTGCACTTGTTACACTGATATATTTATCATTCCCAGTGACACCTAGGATACATCATTGTCTCACTTTGCAAGTTTGATGTATGACATTGACATACTAGTGTGGTAAGAGTATAGTTTCCCTGATGTATGGGCTTCAAAGATAAAAAACCATTGCCATTATGAATAGATTTTTACAATTATCCCGTCACATTTGAAATGAAGGGATCACGACGACAACAAAACAGTTGACAGACTTTGGTCTCTCCATTCATAATCAGTAACTTGAACTATGCGAATGTCAGTGCCGGAATACTCCTAAAGATGTATTATTTTCAATGCCATCATTCCAGTTTGTGAATTTAAATAGGATATCTCTTTATGCTATTTTATGCAATGCTTATTATGTGATGCAGTGGGGTTTAGTTTAGTTGTGTATGGTTATTAAATAAATATAGGCTTTGCAAAGCATGCTTAGACCCATGGGGTTTGGAGGGTTATGCATGAAGCCCAATCTCCTTATTGACTAGGGGTGTACATTTTTCCTTCCTGTACTACTCCTTTGCAGTCTGTTATTTAATGTTAGAGTTTTTACTGCACTTATTAGGATTATAGTAAAAAATTGTAGCAGCGCTAAAAAACTTCCATAACACTAGTACTAAATATGACCAATGTTTAGAACAATGTATAAGCACAAGTGATAATGATGAGATCAAAAATAAATTGATCAAAGTAATAGTGAAATCAATAAATCAAACTTATACAATATAAATGACAATCATATGAGTGACAATCATATAAGTGAAAAAGATATGAGTGAAAAAAAAAAAAATAATGAAAAATAAAAGTCCTTGTATGTGGAACGCTAAAGTGGATTGAAAAGTCTATATTAGAGTCTTCCCTCCGTGATAGCCATCCAAGTTGATGGATTAGGTGTTTAGGAAAAAAATATCAAAATGTTTCAAAAAAACAAAAACAGTGATTCCATGACAAATCCACCACCGCATGTGACCACCATAAGAAATGAAGGCTTACCAACTAGCAAGCAAGATGAGCTTGTAATCTTAAACCCGGTCAGGGCCTTTTATCGGGAAGTGTAGCAGGTGCCTCCAATCCCGGACTCCTATCCTAAGGATAAGGCAGGTATCTCTGGGGATCCGCACTCCACTGATTATAATGGGTGGCTCGGCAAGCTCTCCTGAGCAGAGGCTCCAAGGACAGTTATATGTAACCCAAAAAAGAAAAAATCTTTTTTCACAGCTGAGCTCCTCCATGCTTCTTATAAATTTGGTTGCCCTTCTCTGCACATTCTCCAGTTCCCTGATATCCTTTTTGCGAACTGGTGCCCAAAACTGAACTGCATATTCCAGATGAGGTCTTACTAATAATTTGTACAGGGGCAACATTATGTCTCTCTCTCTGGAGTCCATACCTCTCTTAAAACAAGAAAGGACTTTGCTCGCTTTGGAAACCGCAGTTCGGCATTGCATGCTATTATTGAGCTTATGATCTACCAAAAACCCTCAGATCCTTCTCCACCATTGATTCCCCCAGCTTTGCTCCCCCTAGTATGTATGATTGTAAGTTGGAGACATCCTGTAAGGACATTATTCCACTGCATAGCTTGGTGTCTTCTGCAAAGACTGAAATGTTACTTTTAATCCCAGACCCTATATCATTTATAAAGATATTAAAAAGTAAGGGTCCCACCACTGAACCTTGAGGTACACCACTGATAACCTTAAACCATTCAGAATAAGAATCATTAACTACTACTCTCTGAATTCTGTCTTTTAGCCAGTTTTCTATCCATTTACAAATTGATCTTTCTAATTCCAATAATGCCGTGGTTCCTGAAACACATTTTTTTTTTAATGAATGAATAACATTCAATATGAAGAGAAACTATCTTAGTAACATTAGATTTTCCCCTCATTCACACAATGTACATACAGTTTCACAGGAAAAATAGCTCTGCAAACTTTTTATAACTAACTATATCCATTGTGCATGATATATAGGGAAACAAAATTTTTGTGGTTTTAATGATTAAAATGTTGTAAGGGAAGCAAATCTACTGTGAGGCAGTAGTTGCAGGTCTATCTTTTCCATGGCACTTTTTGACAACCAAATAGTTCATTTATTGGAGAAATTCTCTGGCTAAAATATTGATAAAATATGCTAGATACACTTTTGAAGGTGATTAGTGATTAGTAACAACGATCTCTCTGTACTCCCAGTCAGTCCCCTCCCCCCACAGTTATAAACACTAACTAGGACACACTTCACCCTTTGATCACCCCCTAGTGTTAACCCCTTCCCTGCCAGTGCCATTTATACAGTAATCAGTGCCTTTTGATAGCACTGATTGCTGTATAAATGTCACTGGTCCCCAAAAAGTGTCAAACCTGTCTGATCTGTCTGTCGCAATGTTGCAGTCCCGCTAAAAATCGCTGTTCACCGCCATTACTAGTAAAAAAATTTATAATAATAAAAATGCCAAACCAATCAATGTACGCTTATTGTTTTTTTTTTTTTTTTACCAAAAATATGTAGAAGAATACATATTGGCCTAAACTGATGAAGAAATTAGTTTTTTTATTTTTTTTTTTTATTTTGTGTTTTGTTATTATATATATATATATATATATATATATATATATATATATATATATATATATATATATATATATATATATATATATATATATATATAATTTTTTTTTTTCAAAATTGTCGTTTCTTTTTTGTTTATAGCACAAAAAATAAATACCGCAGAGGTGATCAAATACCACCAAAAGAACGCTCTATTTGTGGGGAAAACAGGACATCAATTTTGTTTGGGTACAACGTCGCACGACTGCAAAATTGTCAGTTAACACGATGCAGTGCCGTATCGCAAAAAATGGCCTGGTCATTAAGGAGGTAAACCCTTCCGGGGCTGAAGTGGTTAAACAGTGTGTGTTTAGTATCACTTTAAGGGTCTTTTTACATTCCTGTGGTGTGTTAATGTTCATTAGGTTGCATGTTAACATGCGTTACATCAAGACAGCCGTTTGAAATCAATTGTCTGCCAATGCCGCAAAATGCCCTGAATCTCGACAACTTGCAAGCGAAACATTTAACAGTAAATAGGGTAAGATACGTTAGTACTGTTTAAATCTGCATTTCCAGAGTAACTAGAAATAGATAACCCTTACTAGTTAGTTTAACATGTATAACAGATGTAGAATGACCTAGTTCTGGCTTTTAAGAAGTGTAATAAAACAAGGTAATAAAACATTTCATTGTTTTATTGGATAAGACCAATTCATGATTTTCATGCAGTAACCAAAGCTCATTTTTTTTTAGAAATCTTCTACATGATCCTTAACACTGCTAAAATGTGAACTATGTAATTTTCTCAGCAAGTTATTTCCTTCTTTGTCTGGAACATAAAATACTTTTGCTGGTAATGTGTCACGTTGACATTTTCGATATACTTATTTGATGAAAATGCACATTATTAAATAATCAAATCCCTTTTGTCAATTGTGCTCTTGGGTGCATAATTTTGACGAAGTCTTTTTTTTAACCACATAAAATGGGTGTTGTTTTCCTTACATTAGTGTTACCATATATACTTTTAGGAAATAACTTTAAAAAATTATTTAAAGTGGACTTGAACTCAAAAAGTGAAGACCTGCTATTTTACAGGAAAACATAAATGCTAATTGTGTCTAAACTTTACATGGAAACTCGGACCTTGTGTTCCTTCTGAAAAATAGCAGCATACATCCTGTTAGGGTTGCCACCCGTCTGGGACTCACCTGGACATTCCGGGTTTTAAATCGTGTGTCCAGGTTTGAACCTGGACAGAATATTCAGAATGGACTGTGGCTCCCCAAGTAACCAAGTACCACAACCACCGAGTACATAGATGTGTACACAGGCCCCCCCCCCCCATACACAGGCAGGAGAGACGAGAGTGCTTGATCTGCTCCTCCTCCTCCCGCTCCTACCCCTCTGTCTGCCTACCTACACTCCAATTCCCAGTATTCTGTGCCTCAGGAAACAGAAAGGTGTCGATGCCTGAGCCTCCATCCTCGGGTGACTGAGCTCACTATCCATTGTCTGTGACTAAAGTCATCCTCCCTCCCTCCCTTCTCTCTCCTGCTCCAAGTGAGTGAGTACACTAAGGTAAGGGGGACTCAGATGTAAGGGGTGCCCTGTGGACTCTGATGTAAGGGGGGCTTTGGGAACCCTAATTTAAGGGGGAACTCTGATGTAAGTGGGAGGTTTGGTGAGCAGAAACCCCCTTATATCAGAGTGTCCCTTTACACCAGTGTCCATAGTGTTCCTCCTTAAAAAACATTTTTTTCTGTGTGCGGCTAAAGTGTTCGGGTTTGGCATAAAGAAAAGGTGGCAACCCTACATCCTGTGTCTAGGCACTCCAGTTTTTACTGTAGTGTGAGATTTGCTGCCTCTGATTGCTAGTATTACGAGATTTGAAATGAGATTTGGCAATGTTATTATTGTGCTGCTCTGCTAGGGAGTAGGGATGAGCTGAACTGCCCTGGGTTTGGTTCAAGCAGAGTTCAGTGAACTTCAGGGAAGTTCAGACACTGAGCCTGAACCCCACAAAAATCAATGAGAGCCAAATCTGCCAAATTAAAAATTTAAATAGACAAGGAGGTGTAAAAAAAAACATTGGTGAAGGGTTGGGCGCTGTCCTGGGGAACATGTACCAGTAAAAAAAAATCCATTTGGCCAGGAGCAGTGATTTATTTATTTTTTATACTTCAAGTGAAACATTAATATGCCCAATTCCTTTAAAAAAATAAAATAAATCATGCTTGTGGGTGTCCTAATCCTGCTTGTAAAGAGGTACATTTTTGTGATGTACAGAAAGTGCTGCAGCAGCACTAACATTTTCTAGCAAATATCGCTTTATTACCAGCTTCTTTAAAAAACAAAAAAAACAACAGCTCACAGACTGCTCCAAGGGGTCTGTGTGCTGTTTTTTTTTTCTTTTTACAAGTAAATTTTACTGTAGCATAGCCTACAATAAGAAGGAAAAAAAATTCATAGAAACCCTCCCCCTCAAAATACTTACCAGACGCTTTGAGTTGAGTTTTCATTCCCATATTTCTTCCATCTTTTTAGTAACCACGTTACCCTTTTCATTGGGACAGGTGTTTGCAATCTAATACCCTTAGATAACCCCCATATAACTGCACTTTCTTTCTTGAGGCCATTGGAGGTGCATAAAAGCTTGGTGTCCTTCAATTCCAGTCTGATGTTTTGGAAGGCCCCACTTTTTGAAAGCTTGACAACACAGCAAGTGGCGTGACATGTGACAAGCTGCATCTGGTGGCAGGCAACTTGGCAAGAGACAAGCTGCATCTGGTGGCAGGCAAATTGTCAAGTGACACGCTGCATCTGGAGGCAGGCGACGGGGCAAGTGACACCCTGCATCTGGTGGCAGGCGACTTGGCAAGTGACATGCTGCATCTGGTGGCAGGCAACGTGGCAAGTGACACCCTGCATCTGGTGGCAGGCGACGTGGCAAGTGACAAGCTGCACCTGGTGGCAGGCATCATGGCAAGTGACATGCTGCATCTGGTGGCAGGTGATGTGGCAAGTGACATGCTGCATCTGATGGCAGGCAACGTGGCAAGTAACAAGCTGCATCTGGTGGCAGGCGAAATAGCAATTGACACTTTGCATCTGGTGGCAGGCGACATGGCAAGTAACAAGCTGCATCTGGTGGCAGGCGACATGGCAAGTAACAAGCTGCATCTGGTGGCAGACGATGTGGCAATTAACAAGCTGCATCTGGTGGCAGGTGACCTGGCAAGTGACACGCTGCATCTGGTGGCAAGTGACGTGGCAAGTAACAAGCTACATCTGGTGGCAGGCGACGTGGCAGGTGACAAGCTGCATCTGGTGGCAGGCAACGTGGCAAGTAACAAGCTGCATCTGGTGGCAGGCGACGTGGCAGTTGACAAGCTGCATCTGGTGGTAGGTAACGTGGCAATTGACAAGTTGCATCTGGTGGCAGGCAATGTGGCAAGTGACAAGCTACATCTGGTGGCAGGCGACGTGGCAAGTAACAAGCTGCATTTGGTGGCAGGCTACTGTTGCAAGTAAAACGCTCAGGGCTCCCACTGATTCTGCATTATGGTGAGTTGAACTATTTCATTTTATATTACAATGTAATATAAGAAATATTGCCCTTCAATCATCCTGACACCATATCAACCATGGTGCTGGGATGATTGAAGCGCCAACACCAGGTGTTTGGAGTATCTTTATCTGCTGATTGTTAAACTTTCTGGAATACACATATTGCTATTGTGGTGTAGGATCTGGGCCTGCTGTCCCTCCATCCCACTTTCCTTCCTTCTCTCTCCTTCCCTCCCTATCACTTTCTCTTTCTTTCGTTTTTCTTTCTTTCTCCTTCCCTCCCTATTTTTTCTCTTTCTTTCTCTCTCCCTCTCTCTTTGTCCCTTTCTCTCTTTCTTTCTCTCTTTCTTTCTCCATCCCTCTATCATCTCAGACATTAACCACACCCCCTTTAAACCATGCCCAATATTTAGTTTGAACCACACAAATTTTTCGCCACGCTGCATTTTTCCATCCCCCGCTACGCCACGCCTACAACCAAATGACCCGCCCCTAATTATAACAAGACTCCGCCTACAGAAAAAAAAGTGTCCCTATACATTTTTTTAAAATGTTGGCAACTATGATGTAGGCCACACATTATACACACACACACAGTATACACACAAACACTGTAACAATATGCTGGTTAATATTTAACAAACACAGACCTTGTAGTATTGTAATACTGTATTGCAAAGTGCAGAGGCGTTGTTATGGGGATGCGGGGGGTGCGACCCGCACCGGGTGACACCCACCAGAGGGGTGACACCAAGGCTGCCACTATAGCTTGCAGCGGAGCGAGCACTACATTCAGCCGTGCGGGGGACAGGGGGGAGGCTGCCTATAACACTCCCCATCTGTCACTCAGGATCTCCCATATCTCCCGTGGCAGCCGGATTAGGTGGGTGGAGCTGGGGGTGTGGCCGCCTCCTCCACTCCTCCCACAGACCCATTCACACCGATCCCACAGCTGAAGGAGATAGACCAGAGGACACAGCAACTCCGCCCACCCGCCTGGGTCTTCACCTGCAAGCATGAGGTATGCTAGAAGTTACTGTCTGCACAGCACACTGTCACACATCCCTACCTGCCTTGTACCACCCTAAACCTGCCCTGTGCCACCCCCAATCTGCCCTGTGCCACCCCCAATCTGCCCTGTGCCACCCCAAACTGCCCTATACCACCCCAACCTGCCATGTGCCACCCCCAACCTGCCCTATGCCCCCCAAACTGCCCTATACCACCCCCAACCTGCCCTGTGTCACCCCAAACTGCCCTATGCCCCCCAAACTGCCCTGTGCCACCCCCAAACTGCCCTGTGCCACCCCAACCTGCCCTGTGCCACCCCCAAACTGCCCTGTGCCACCCCAAACTGCCCTGTGCCACCCCAAACTGCCCTGTACTACCCCAAACTGCCCGTACCACCCCAACCTGCCAATATACCAATCCAACCTACCCCATACCACCCCAACCTGCCACTACACCACTCATACCCTAACCTGCATTACCCCAACCTGCCCCGTGCCACCCCCAACCTGCCCTGTACCACCCCCAACCTGCCCTGTACCACCCCCAACCTGCCCTATACCACCCCAACCTGCCACTACACAACTCATACCCTAACCTGCATTACCCCCCACCTGCCCTGTGCCACCCCCAACCTGCCCTGTACCACCCCCAACCTGCCAATATACCAATCCAACCTACCCCATACCACCCCAACCTGCCCCTATACCACTCATACCCTAACCTGCTTCACCCCAACCTGCCCTGTGCCACCCCAAACTGCCCTGTACTACCCCAAACTGCCCGTACCACCCCAACCTGCCAAGATACCAATCCAACCTACCCCATACCACCCCAACCTGCCACTACACCACTCATACCCTAACCTGCATTACCCCAACCTGCCCCGTGCCACCCCCAACCTGCCCTGTACCACCCCCAACCTGCCCTGTACCACCCCCAACCTGCCCTATACCACCCCAACCTGCCACTACACAACTCATACCCTAACCTGCATTACCCCCACCTGCCCTGTGCCACCCCCAACCTGCCCTGTACCACCCCCAACCTGCCAATATACCAATCCAACCTACCCCATACCACCCCAACCTGCCCCTATACCACTCATACCCTAACCTGCTTCACCCCAACCTGCCCTGTGCCACCCCCAACCTGCCCTGTACCACCCCCAACCTACCCCATACCACCCCCAACCTGCCACTATACAACTCTATACTATCCTAACCTGTCACTATACCACCCTATACTATAATTTACAGGGGCTGGTTTTGGGTGCGCCCCGTGACCGTGCGCTGCCTGCAGGGTGAGGGCAGCCTAGGCAAGAGGGGGGGTGACACCATGTTTTACCGCACCAGGTGACACCAACCCTAGTGACGCCACTGGCAAAGTGTAATTATTGTAGCCCTGGCATCTGAAAACGTGAGCAAAATGACACACCAGATAAAAGGTTTTGGCATTCCAGTCTTTATGCATGTGACTGAACTATGCATAGCATTCATAAGGGACCGGTACTATCTTTAGCAAAATGAAATGGTTCAGCTCTTAGTGTCTTAATTAGATGTTTTAGATGTTAAAATTGGAAATCTGCAGCTAATTTATTTATATCATACACAGAGAATATTTTATTAGGGCCATTAGTTGATTCATAAGAGCTATTGTGGATGGTTTCTATACATAGGAGACTGGAAAACCTGCAATCAGCACAGAGTAGGGATAATTTGTACTCTTCATGTGACAACTAGAAATATGGTAAACGATTCTAATTTATTAAGCACAATCAAAGTTCTTGAGAAAAATGAGCAGGAAAAATAAACTTGAGGGTAAAGCAGTTTCTGTACAAAAAATATATTTGGCGGTGGAACATTTCTGCGGTTAACTTATTGCTGTGTCGACACATTTAACTAAATGTTTTTTTGGTTTATGAAAATATATTTATGATTAGAAATATTATGCATTATTTTAACTTTCCAATATGTCCTTATATATAATTTATTGGAAACGACTTGCTGATATGATCTTCATTTTTTAAAGATTTTCTTTTACGGTATATTTATCATGAATATATTTCTCATATAGATCTGTACTGCACACATGCACACCCAAAACAAATTGCATCTTGGCTAAAGAATAGTTTCTGAGCTCATTAACACTGGTGGCCAAGGGGGTCCCCGACTATGCACTAGAATGATAGCATTACAGCCTGACAGTGCACATACTGTGGCCATTGCATTTTTACATCCAGCTGCAGAGTTTGACAGCCATCACCACCTGTCAATCTCACCTATTGAGATCAATGGGGCCCCAATGGGGCCCCACCGCAACCGTAAGCAAAATTCTTGGCTCAAAATTGAGGCACGGTCCATGTTAACTTGCCATTTAGCAGTAAAAAATAAATAAAAGAAAAAAAAAAGCAGGTATCAGGAGGCAGCAGTAGCACCTTCTGACTGCTGAGCCAGCTCTTTAAAAAAAAATCTACCATGGATCACTTTTCAGAGGGCAGTATGCTTTACCAATAGTGTGAAAGAACTCTTAAGCATGCATGGAAGATTAGGGCAGTGACTGTGTTTTCTGTGATGTTACTGACTCTGACACTACATTCATACCTCCCAACATTTTGAGATGGGAATGAGGGACACCTACTAGCAAACATATGTAGGCATAGGACATTCCCCCTGCCACGCCCCTTAACGGGGATATAACCAAAAAAAAATCCAGAAGTGCTTTTTTTTTACCACTAATATTCCTTTATATTGGCTCTTAGAATATATTTAGCCATTTAGATGAAAGGTTTAGCACTGGGAAACACCTTTTGAAAGATAAAAAGTGCATTTTACATACAACTCTATAGATCAGACCTAAATGAAGAACAAATCAAAAAAAAACAATCATTCCCTGATGAGGTGAAGAGCAGTCCTTATGGCCACACACCTCTCCCGGCCATGTAGTTAACAGGTAAAAGCAGCCTCAGCTTGCTCTATTAAGGCCAAGCCCCAACACATTTTGCCCCACCTCCAGGGCTTAGTCCCAGTTCACACTAAGGCGACCTGTAAGGTGACTTAGCCGCCTGAAAAGTCGCACTCCATGCAGTGCAATGGAACCATTCTAATTAGAGTGACTCAAGTCACTCCAACTTAGAAAAAGGTCCCTGTACTACTTGGGGGCGACTTCGGAGCTGCTTGCATTGACTTCTATTAAATAAGTCATTTGCAAGCCACACTGAAGTCGTGTTGTGGCTTCAGATTCTGACGACTTTTTAAGCCGCCCTAGTGTGAACCTGCACTTAATCATGAAGGTGGCTTCCCCAATAACTTGCATACATTACAAGGACTTCATTGCAGAGTTCTATCTGCCATTTGCATTGGAGCTCACATATGGATTTCTTTCACTTTCTAATTTTTGCAGCCTTTTCCCACTTCCTGAGTACTAAGTGGAAGAGTCTTCCTGCTTTTTGTAACATAATTACTCCCAGCATTGTAATAAGAGAATAGCAATAAAACTGAGACAATCCCATGAGCAGAACATTTCTTAGAGACCTTTGTACAACTACAATGTTTTATAACATTTGCCAAATATCTTCTGCTACTTAATTTCCTCTGAGCCTCACTTGGTGTGCAAGAAAAAAAAGATACGTAAAAAAAAAGGAAATGTAATGCAGGAAAAAAATTAACATCAGACCATCTACTTGTATGGACATTCAATATTAGATTTATGTTTGTTCCATGATTTTATTTATAATATGTAGTCAGTGTAAAGCAGTGTAAAGTACATAAGCCATGCGTGGAATAAGCTATATAACAATATCATAGTCATCAATGTGTACTTAGTGGTGGTGTTTTATTCCCTAAACATATTTTCCTTAAGGTTAAATCAAACAGAATTTGACAATGTTCTCAACCATATGTTTTCTATTTTTGTTCACATATCTGTGGAGATTTACAGTTTTCTTTTTTTATCTTATTCTTATCCTGCGGTTACAAAGGTACTCATGGATTGAGAAATTGCAAAATGTTGTAATGTTTGTTTTCCCCATGTAGCTGCAAGCAATACACGTTATTCCATTCCATCAATTTTTCTCTTTGTCAAGGTTAGATATATTGGCACATGTCTTAAATATGGTAGTTACTTTTGTTTCCATGTGCTTTCATTCAACATTATATCTACTAAAGAGGAATAAAAAAACCTGTTAAAGGGAACCTGTCCTGGTCCAAAATGTATCTTAACAATGGCATAGCAATAGCTATAGCAGCCAATGCGACTGCTATGGGGTCTGGGGGTGAAAAGGGGGGGGGGGGGTTGTTGAGACAGTTTAAACAAAAATCAAAAAGAGTTGACCTCAGATGTACAGTAAGGGACTTCAGAATCATTGTCAATAGTCACAGATACTCTTTTCAGGCTTTGCAGTAAGGAAATTTAGTTTAGATGTTTTAGTAGTGTCAATTTATTTCCCTCAGAACATCTGGTCATCCCAACCAGCACTGAAATTACCTCTGTATGCCAAAGTCTTCTTCATGCTGTAAATATCCCAGAGTATCCCACCAGTTAAAAATTGACAATTGTTCTACAAAAATGGAGTTTAAGGCTGGGATCACACTAATGCCAATTGGATGCGAGTTCACCGCATCCAATTCTCAATAGCAGGAGATCTCCTTGGAGCTAGTTCACATATCTCCGCTGCGGCTCCAGTGTGAATTTGCACAGGAGCCCTGTGCGTCTTTTGGTTCGTTTCAGGTCTGAATTCAGGCAAAAATTTGGTGTTTTTGTGCTGAAATCGGACCTGAAACGGTGAACGAGGACGCACTGGACCCCTGCTGTCAGCCGCATGCGAAGATAGTGTGAACCCAACCTAAAAAGGTTTGTAAATGGGTTATAGAGTAATTGTGTGCAGAGTACTAACAATGATGGCCATTATTATGGCTATAGAGCCCATTTACAAACCTTGCTGAGATGCAGACACAAGCCCCTTTAACTCCTTTTCCCACAACTTCCTGGGTTCCTGGACGTGCCCAGGGAGTAAATATTTTTTAGCTTCCCTTCCTCAGCAGCTCATAAAAAAAACACACCTGATGAGGCAGGGGTAACTGGGAAAGTGATCTGCAACCATGTGTGAAGCCCTCTACTGTGTGGACATCCAGGCTGGAGCCTAATACCACACATCTCCTACAGAAGAACCAGCTACTGTGGGAACTTCAATGTGAGGGGCATTATTTATGATGATAGTCTCCAGTAGAGGTGTGCTGAACTGTTTTAATGAAGTAGTGCTTTTCAGCGTGACTCTGTTGTTATAGAGTCTTATAGAGACTATGCTTTGTAGCCACACGTTGACTAAGTCACAGAGACATTGTTGTGAAGAGTCCATTTTTGTGAAAATGATATGTTTATGCGGCTTTCATTATTTCGCAGCGTATGTATGTTTTTGCCATCCTTAATCATTTTGCTTTGTTTGATTCTAACTTTGTACCTTTTTAGTAAACTCCAAGTTACAGTCATTGTCTGATCATGTGACCAGTTTCCTATTATCATGGTTAAGCAATAGAGTTGTCTGCTTACCTGTCTCCATGTGTTCATCTCTAGAGACCAGCCGACCATCATCTGACTGCTTTTATAATCCCTCCTCTGGCAGGGCTCCACCCTAGCTCCTATCAGAGGACTCTATATTAACGTGAACTGCAGGCCAACCCTGATGATCAACCTTTGTGTGTTTGGCTTTCTGTTACCAGCCGTGTGCGATTCAGTGTTCTGTTACTGACTTTGGCGTGTCCCTGACTATCCCTGTTTGCCTGTGACCCTGACCTTCTGGCGTGTCCCTGACTATCCCTGGTTGCCTGTGATCCTGAACCTTGGCGTGTACCTTGTTGTCCTTTTCTGCTTGTGGCCCTGACCTTGGCTTATCCCTCACTATTCCTGTCCTCCTGTTGCCTACTGTGGGTGTGAACTGGGGGACCCTGGGGGTCTCGACCTGGAGCCAGTTGCAGCCCAGTCCATCCTCACCACTAGAGGCTCTGGTGAATACCAGCTGGCTCTTAGACTCCGCGCCCCAAGGAATCTTACGCTCTAACCCCGGTGGGATCCGTCTTGGTGTCCAGCGGCCCTGTGTTCCGAATCACCTGGACTCCCGTCCGCTGCAGTCAGCCATAGGGTCCACTACCTTGCGGTGCACTTCTGATCCCTATGGTGTGCATCTGTCACCTAGCCTCAGGGTGACCTGACACCTATTCTGTGGAACTGCTACTACAATTCCTGTTCTTTTTTCCTTTATACTGAATACTACACCACCTCTTTCAACACGCTGTAGTAGGGGATTGGGTGGGAGGGCTTAGAATTTACACTGAGGCCATGAGATCTGAGATACTGAAAACACTAGGGAGCAAATTAGGATAGAGTAGTTGGCTATTAAACCACATACACATAGGTGTACATAATATAACTGGGTACTAACATTTATAGATAAAGTTGATCCAAGGAATATCCGATTGCCTCTTGGGGGATCAGGAAGGAATTTTGTCCCCTGTTGTAGCAAATTGGATCATGCTTTGCTGAGGTTTTTCATCTTCCCCTGGATTAACTGTGGGTATAGGATTGTGTATATGGGATTGTATGGTTGTGTTTTATTTTTATTAATTTTTTTATTGGTTGAGCTAGATGGACTTGTGTCTTTTTTCAACCCGACTAACCATGTAACTATATAACTATTATACCGGTAATTCTAAAAGTACATTTTCTGTCCTGGCCAATTTTTTCCACAGCACTGGTCTCCAGTATTGTCTTGATTATTCTTAGAGCTCTATGTTAAGATCAATAAAAGTGGCTGAATTTTTCTATAAAACCTCATGATCTGTAGTTATGCCCCTGTTTCTTAGGTAATATCAGTGTCAATGTGTAGGAATCAATTTTGTCTTTGAGATGCTTTCCTGTATCCCAGGTCAACGTTGTAGAAGACTGACTTCTGCTAAGTCTAAATTAAAGGAGACAAAAGGAGTGCAATGCATCCATGTGTGGAATGAACGTTTAAACCATATTAAGATATACAACACAAGCTGATGAGAGAAATATGTGCATGCTTAACCCCTAAGCGTAGATTCAATCTCCTCCCAGTACAAATCTGCCCCCTGCTGAATTTCCCCCTCTCAGCACAAACTGCAGTCATTCCCTTTCTACATTCTTTATAAAGTGCACATTGTGTTACAAATCTTTCTTCCTCATTCGGCAGTGGGTGTGGAGTCTGGGCATACACTGTGTGAGAGCTGATTGGAGGAAACGCACCCCCCCTCCACATAGGCAGAGGAACAAAAAAACTTGCAGAGCTGCAGTCTGAATAGACAAGATCTCTGCTTATCTATCTCTAAGCTCCCTCCCCAACACAAATATTCAGCTGCTTTTATCTCTTGTGTCGGAGAACTTGTCAGAAGTTATCATGCTGATAGCAGAGGAACGGAGCAGCAGAAAGACACAGCACTTAGAGCTTTGGGGAGAGATATGTAAACACTACGGATATATATGCCCAGGTCAGATTTTATGAATGGGGTTTAAAACCACTTTAACCATCCCATACAAAGATCAGCCAGAGAGATGAAAATTATGTTCTCCCTGTTTATTGAGTGTGGTCACCAACAATGGCAAAGGTCTGCATGGAGACAGATATATTCTCCACATTCAGGTTGCATACTATTTAAATGGCTTACCATAACCTACTCAACATCTCATATATATAAAAAAAAATACACTATACTGGGCTCTCTCTCTTCCCACATTTTTTGCTTTTCTTCTTCACTCTGTAAACCAGCCTTTTTCAACCAGGGGGCCCAGGCACACTGGGGTGCCTTGAGGTTTCTTCAGGGGTGCCTTGGCAAAATGCCCCAAAATTGTACTTTTAGTTACACAAAGACATTACAACCTTCTAGCTGCCAACCTCCTAATGACCAATGACATCATCAGTTAATAAGGAGCATATCAGTTGCCTGCATACTTTCCTTGTTTGACCCTCCCTTGCCCCTCTCCATCATCTTTGAGATCCCATTAGCTAAGTGTAGCAAGGTCTCTGGCCTCCTTCAGTCTAGTGAGAACCTCCAGGGCCAGGGATAGCTGACATCCTTCTGTATGTAGTGTGTTGTGAGGCATAGTGGTTGCAAGATGGATAAAGTTATTGGGCGCAAGATACTTCTTGAATGCAAAAGAGATATTTATTTCTCTTACAAACATTTTTGGGGGGAAGAGGGTTAGGACCAGGATACCCTTGAGTAGTTGCACGTTCAATTAGCAGACTTCAATGGGAGGACAGCCCTGCAGGGAAAGGCCTCCAGCAAGAAGCCACATCTGCACGTGCAGGAATGCTGTCTCCTATGGCAACAGTCTTTAACAGTTCCTAACACAATTGTAAGTGTAACAGTTCTTTCACGTTCACTACAACTTCTCCTTGTTCTTTAGCTCACTGAGCTCACGGTTTCCCACTAGACCCTCTGATTCACTGCCACTGAATCCCTTGAGCTCCTCCAATCTTCATGGTGGCATCTTCCTCAAGCTTCACGCCCGCCTCTCTGCTGGGTCCCTAGCTTGGCACTCCCGATACTTCTCAAGCTTCACCCCACTGGCCTGCTCGGTCCCTGGCTTGACACACAAAGCTACTCTGCAAGCGTCACCACCTCCCTGACTTGATCACCGCCTGAAGCTTCCCGATTCTCCACCATGCCCGTTCGGTGAGAATACTGCTCCGGTACTTGCTTCAGTCGCTCACTGTGGTCCCTGGTAATAAGGTGTCCTTAGTGGCGACAACTTCACCTCTACCTCTGACAGGTTCTCTGGCCGCCAGAACCGTCACTTCTGGTTGGACTGCAAGCCACAATCCCAACCCTGCGCTGCACTCTTGCTTCTGGATAGGCCCTCAGACAACCTAGCAGTCAGATTACCCCAGGATAGGCCCAAACTCCAGCCTAGCAGCCCGGGGCAACACGATACATGTCCACCCAGATAGCCGTCCAGGTGGCACAAAACATAGATCACCTGACTCCACCCAAATATATAGGCTCTCCCAGCAAGCCAAGAGATTTAAGAAAACTCATGCCCATTGGCTGAGATACCCCATATACCCATAACCTGACCTGACCTGCCACCTAGTGGTAGAAGAGAAAAGTGCAATAAGGCCAAACTTAGGGAGAAATCAATAGAAATCTAACAATCACCTAGGATAACTACTCCTGGCAACTCAATTAGTGAGGAGCATCCCTGCCTAAACTCCAGGGCGCTACCTACATAAGCAATTGAGAAAAAATGAGGAAGTAGAGAAACATTGGAATACTAGTCAGTATCAGTTTGCAAAAGTGTATTTGCTATGGAATAATAAATCATTTCTAACGTTGGGTGTCCAACAAGTGTATTAATGTTGGTGCATTATTTAAAACTATCAGAATGGTTTTTACATTTTAGAATGAGGCGCCTCAAAAATCGAGATTGTCCATAATTTTAAAGGGTGCCATGATCTTAAGATTTTTTTTCTAGCACATAGCAGAATCAAGTTAAATCCTAATAGACCAAGTTGGGGAGCTGACAGGATCAAAGCAAAATGGTACAAACTAAAGAAAAACCACAGTGAAAAATATCTGCAACTTTTCTTTTCCAAGATTGGAAAGAATGCCCATGTCAATGATTAAATCAAACAATATAATATATTTTAAAGGATGTGACAACACCAAAGCAAACATATAAACTTCTCATCTTTGTCCAGGTGAGAGGCCAATGTCAAAAAAGGAAGAATGTTTTCTATTATATTTTCCAAAAAAGGAAAAAAAAAAAAGCAGTGTCATAGTGAGGATTTATTTAGCTAGTAGGATTAAAATTACTTTCTATCTTCCTGGTGTCTAGTTTTTTTCTTGTCTCTGTGCACATTTACAACTGATCTTTTTAAATACCCCTCCCCACTACCTATTGGAGTCAGAACCTGGAGTAAATGATAACTTATTGGGAGGTTTTAATAAAGCTGCTCTGTGCTCCACCACTCAGGTATTATATTAGCATTGCATCTCTGACTTCCCTTAGAGCTGGTTATTGAAGGCTTCCTCATTCTGCTTTGTGCTGCACTAATAGAGGTCTGATTGGGGACTATGAAGCAACTTTGTGTTGACGTGTATCTAAAAGGCAAAAGGTTTTTCAATTTTCATTTTGAAATGAATAGGTATTTGTTAAATGCTATTTGTTTTTTTTTCCCTTTTTTGCCATCTGTGTCTCATTTAGGAGATTTTTCCCACAAATAGAGCTTTCTTTTGGTGGTATTTGTTCACCTCTGCGTTTATTTTTTATAAACAAAAAAAGACCGCCAATTTTGAAAAAAAATATTTCTACTATAAAACATATCCAAAAAAAAAAATGTATTCATCAGTTTAGGCCAATATGTATTCTTCTACATATTTTTGGTAAAAAAATCCAAATAAGCATATATTGATTGGTTTGCAAAAAAAAGGTATATCATTTACAAAATAGGGGATAGATTTATGCCATTTTTATTATATTATTATTATTTTTTTATTAGTAATGGCGGCGATCAGTGATTTTTAGAGGGACTGCAACATTGCGGCAGACAGATCAGACACCTAACTGATATTTTTGACACTTTTTTGGGAACCAGTGACATTATTACAGTGATCAGTGCTAAAAATATGCACTGACATTGTACTAATTACACTGGCAGGAAAGGCGTTAACATCAGGGGTTAACTGTGTTCCCTGTTTGTGATTACTAACTGTATGGGACACTGTATGACTGGGGAAACCCACAGATCCATCTTCCTGCTTAGCAGGAAGACGGATCTCAGTATCATCCGCTGATAGAACGGGGATCTGCCATGTTTACTTTGGACCGCCTTATTGGCTTCCCCCACTGGCCGGACCCGCTGATTGGCTCCCCCGCTGATGTGTGCGCGCCCACAAAAGCTAGTGCACGAAGCACCCTACCCAAATTTGCACAGCTGAGCCACCTTGCCACAGTACATCTGCAGCGGGTGGTTGGAAAGTGGTTAAACTTTGACAATAAACCCTGGAAGCTGATTGGTTTCTCTGCACAGCTGCATGTTCCAGTTTTAGTAAATCAGCCCCAGTGTGTCTTGGAAGTTGTACAAGGCCCTCTTCATCAGGGCTAAGTCAAATAAAAAATGTAATTTAACAATAAAAGTAATGATATATACAGTATCTAAAACATATAAAAATATTATTGTAGGAGAAATCATGAGAGATAAAATATTATTATGTCTGTAGAACAGTAGTATATCTTTGGACTTTTCACTATAAAGAGTATTATGGTCAGAAACAAATAAAAACGTGTGTTTGTGAAAGAGATCAAATTAAAGTAGACCTGAAAATACATTTGTTTAGGATAAACATACGTAGGATGTTTCCATAAGAACTAATGTGTACTAGATCATGTGAAACTATATCTTAATTCCATAGAATATCTTGAATGGACTAAAATGGACAACATTATATGAAATTGGGAAGTACAATGGCCATTATAAATACACTAGAATAAATACATTAACATCATTAGCATTCCAAAGCTAAAATGTATATATCAAGAAAATAAATATCAAATAGTGCTCAGTATTAAGCATAACGCTCAGTATTAAGCATAACTTATTAGTGCAAGCCTCCTATTAAAATGTGGACAAGATGTTTTATTTTATATGTATTGAAGAGACTTGGTGAATATCTCTCTATTCAAAACCCAAAAAATAAAGAGTTTTGGCTTTAAGTTAAATCATCCTGTAGGCACCCAAAACAAGACCCTTCTATTACTTCTACAACTGGTCTTGACATGGCTTACAATGTTAGGATATCTACATAATCTTTTATTTTTTGAGAAGACAGAAAAGAAAATCGTAACAGGATACCCAGGAATAGAAAACTTTCCCTTAGCCACCCATAGGTACAGGCCTACTGTGCCTAACGGTAAATCTGGCCTTGATAATATGGGCAATACCTTAACAAAACATAAGCTTTGATAATTGTAGACAACTGACCAAACGCTAGGATACATTAATCTATTCAATCACCCCTTATTTATTTTGATATCCTCTTTGTCTGTAATATATTTTGAAATTGAGAGTTCAGTTTACTATATTAACAGTGGCAGCTTGTGCTCCATTTTTGGGGGGAGGGGCGGCAAGCAAAACAACCACTACCCCCAGCCCCCCATTCGGTCGGTCAGTCCATCAGTTAAACCCCCACATAGTCGCTCTCTCGTCCGCCCACCCACCAGCCCCGCACTTACTCCATCTAAGTCGCGGTCAGCTTTGGCTCCTTTCTGCTTCTCCTCCTCCTCGGCGGCTTCACCCTGCGTCTCCTCCTCCTTGGTGGCTTCCTCTTCGACAGCCAATAGGGTCGCTTCTCCTCTCAGTCAATCGGGTCTTAATACCTGCTTCCTGATTGGCCGAGAGGAAAAGTAGGAAGACAATAGCGAATATTAATTTTCTATTGTCCTACAACTGGGTAGGCTTAGGGTGCAGGGCTCTGCGCCCTGAGCCCACCCTTTTTTGAAGCCAATTAGAGCATCAGGCTCTAATCGTTTTCTTCAAATAAAAAATAAAATAAATCATTGAAATCCATGCGCCTGGCACCCTGCATGTAGATTAGGAGCTGGCGCATGGATTAGGGGGAAGGCGCCCCTGCGCCCCTAATGGAGCGGCCACCACTGCATATTAACACACTGAGCAAGAGAACTATGACTTACTGAACATTTAAAAGCAAAATGTCAATATTGTGTGGTTGTGCTGTTGTGCCTAAGATATATCTGGAGAATTGTATTGCTAACTCTGTGAAGATAAATATATACACCCATTGGAAGTCCTGACATGAATGACCTTTCATCTCTATGTTTTATTATCAATCAATCTACTTTTGTAATTAACCAAGGAATCATATATTAGCAAGACCTGCTTTTGAAAGAAAGACTAATCTCCTGGTTGTTCCACATATAAATAAGGCTATCTATTAGATTTATTTCAGAAAGTACATCTTGCAGGACTTTCTGTTATGTTAAGCTATTGATAACAACACACTCAATTTCCAAAGATTGTTAGATGCCCATAATACATGAGGAACATAAAACTGTTTTAAGAGATAATGCTAACATTTCTTAATGAGTGAGTTCTATTAGAGAAAGTCCTATTTATGAAGCAGAATATATCTCACATTCAATATAACTTTTATCTTAGATCTTAAATAATGACTTATTTGTAAGCTGTAAGTATTAAGCATCCTTTTCATCTTTGCTTGTAATGAATAGTAAAACTTTAGTTTTGTTTTATCCAGTTGTCAGAGAGGAGCCATGACAACAATAATGTGTTAATGTAGTATAATCTTGTATTATAATGATAATCCTTAGCAATGATGAAGTACAAACAAATTAGTTTGTTTTAATCGACTTTTAATTAGCAAACTCGAATAATAGTGTGGCAGTGTTAATAGAAGTTACAAGTTAGCTTTTACTTCAGCTGAATGTTGTAGAATTTAATTAATGCTACTAGAACACAATTTAAGCCCAGGTTCACACTGAATGAAATCATGTGAGTTTAGATGAACTTCGGAGGCGATTTCAGAGACTTCTGTGCGGGCTGCACAAATGTCTATGGAAATCTCAGCCTGAAGTCACCAGAAACTACTTTTGGGAATTGGTGTGGCTCCGCAAATGCAGCGGACGGTGCCATTGTCGGCAATTACTGACGATTTGGCATGTCAAATCGCATGCCAAACCGCATTCCAAATCGCATGCCACATCGCTCCAATGTGAACCTAGGCTCAACTGCACTCTGGAGTTGTCTGCAAATAGCAAGAAAAACAAGTGGAAAGGAGATGCATAGTGTGTGCATGTGTGTGTATATATATATATTAAGACCCTTATCTGAGCACTCAACCTGGATGGCTGCAGGAAAAGAGGGGGGGACGAAAGAGCGACCCCCCCTCCTGAACCGTACCAGGCTACATGCTCTCAACATGGGGTAGGTGCTTTGGAGTAGCCCCCAAAGCACCTTGTCCCCATGTTTATACAGACAAGGGCCTCATCCCCACAACCCTTGCCCGGTGGTTGTGGGGGTATGCGGGTGGGGGGCTTATCAGAATCTGGAAGCCCCTTTTAACAAGGGGACCCCAAGATCCCGACCTCCCCCCTGTGTGAAATAGTAACGGGGTACAAATGTACCCCTACCATTTCACAAAAAAAGTATCAAAATGTTAAATACGGCAAGACACAGCTTGGAGACAAGTCCTTTATTTAAAAAAAAAAATAAAATGTCCCACAATGTCCATTCATTTTCTTCTATCTCTCCACGACGGACCGGAAAAGAAAAAAGAAAAAAAAAAAAAAGCAGAGACCGATCCGCCTCAATGGGAGGCTCCCGTCGTGTGACGCTTCTTCGATGATGACAGTTCTTATATAACTAAAAATGGCATATGGGTCCCCCCAAAATCCATACCAGACCTGAAGGCTCTGGTATGGATTTTTGGGGGGACCCCTACACCATTTTTTTTTTATTTGGCGCAGGGTTCCCCTTAATTTCCATATCAGATGCGAAGGGCCTGGTATGGATTTTAGGGGGACATCCACACACTTTTTTTTTTCTTCCTGGTAATGGACTGGGGAGGGGATCCCATGCTCTTTTTTTCAATGAGTTTTATCTACAGTGGTGTGAAAAAGTGTTTGCCCCATTCCTCATTTCCTGTTCCTTTGCATGTTTGTCACACTTAAGTGTTTCGGAACATCAAACCAATTTAAACAATAGTCAAGGACAACACAAGTAAACACAAAATGCAATTTGTAAATGAAGGTGTTTATTATTAAAGGTGAAAAAAATCCAAACCATCATGGCCCTGTGTGAAAAAGTGATTGCCCCCTAAACCTAATAACTGGTTGGGCCACCCTTAGCAGCAACAACTGCAACCAAGCGTTTGCGATAAAGTGTAATGAGGCTTTTACAGCGTCCTGGAGGAATTTTGGCCCACTCATCTTTGCAGAATTGTCCTAATTCAGTTACATTAGAGGGTTTTCGAGCATGAACGGCCTTTTTAAGGTCATACCACAACATCTCAATAGGATTCGGGTCAGGACTTTGGCTAGGCCACTCCAAAGTCTTAATTTTGTTTTTCTTCAGCCATTCGGTGGTGGACTTGCTGGTGTGTTTAGGATCATTGTCCTGCTGCAGAACCCAAGTTCGTTTCAGCTTGAGTACACGAACAGATGGTCGGACATTCTCCTTCAGGATCTCTTGGTAGACAGCAGAATTCATAGTTCCTTTTATCACGGCAAGTCTTCCAGGTCCTGAAGCAGCAAAACAGCCCCAGACCATCACACTACCACCACCATATTTTACTGTTGGTATAATGTTCTTTTTCTGAAATGCAGTGTTCCTTCTATGCCAGATATACTTGGACACACACCTTCCAAAGAGTTCCACTTTTGTCTCATCGGTCCACAGAATGTTGTCCCAAAAGTCTTGGGGATCATCAAGATGTGTTGTGGAGAAATTGAGACGAGCTTTGATGTTCTTTTTGCTCAGCAGTGGTTTTCTCCTTGGAACTCTGCCATGCAGGCCATTTTTGCCCAGTCTTTTCCTGATGGTGGAGGCATGAACGCTGACCTTAACTGAGGCAAGTGAGGCCTGCAGTTCCTTGGACGTTGTTGTGGGGTCTTTTGTGACCTCTTGGATGAGTCGTCGCTGCGCTCTTGGGGTAATTTTGGGTGGCCGGCCACTCCTGGGAAGGTTCACCACTGTTCCATGTCTTCGCCATTTGTGGATAATGGCTCTCACTGTGGTTCGCTGGATTCCCAAAGCTTTGGAAATGGCTTTATAACCCTTTCCAGACTGATAGATCTCAATTACTTTCTTTCTCAATTGTTCCTGAATTTCTTTGGGTCTCGGCATGATGTGTAGCTTTTAAGGATCTTCTGGTGGACCTTACTGTGTCAAGCAGCTCCTATTTAAGTGATGCCTTGATTGTGAACAGGTGTGGCAATAATCAGGCCTGGGTGTGGCTAGAGAAATTGAACTCAGGTGTGGACAACCACAGTTATAGTATGTTTTAACAAGGGGGGCAATCACTTTTTCACACAGGGCCATGATGGTTTGGATTTTTTTTCACCTTTAATAATAAACACCTTCATTTACAAATTGCATTTTGTGTTTACTTGTGTTGTCCTTGAGTATTGTTTAAATTGGTTTGATGTTCCGAAACACTTAAGTGTGACAAACATGCAAAGGAACAGGAAATGAGGAAGGGGGCAAACACGTTTTCACACCACTGTATATTGCCGAGACCCGACAATTCATTAAAGCCACAAGCAGTTTTAAATGACAATTTTTCCTTTAGAAATGTAATTTTGCTGTGGTACTGTTCTAAACCTTGGGGAAAATGTGCCACTTTACAGGCATACTATAAATACCCCCAGGCACAATATTTAAAGGAATATTTCATTTTTATTGTTTCACTTTAAGCATTAAAAAAATTACTGCTCCCGAAAAAACAGCCATTTTAAATAAAAAAAAATTTGCATTGATACATGTCCCCTGGGCTTTTTATGACAATAACTTGCATATAAGCCTTTTAAATTAGCACTTTATGCGACGCTGAGAAGGCTTTCGATAGGGTAAGCTGGCCCTTTCTATATGCATCACTTCATCAGATAGGTCTGGGACCAAAAATGTTAACCACAATTATGTCTCTCTACACTAACCCCTCAGCTAAGGTAGGGGCCAACAGGGAGATGTTCGAAATCAGAAATGGCACAAGACAGGGATGCCCACTGTCGCCCCTGCTATTTGCGCTTAAGGTCGAACATCTCGCTCAAGCTATTCGTAACAACAACGCCATACACCGGATCCCCACTCCTGCGGCTCACCGCAAATTATCATTATACGCAGACGACTTACTCCTCTACATCACCCAACCACAAGTTAATATCCCCGCCTTACTTCAAGAGCTTGACCACTTCGGAGCATACAGCAATTTCAAATTAAATATCACAAAGACAGAAGCCCTGAACATCTCCTTAATAGGGATGAGCCGAACACCCCCGGGTTCGGTTCGAACCAGAACCTTCGAACGGACCGAAAGTTCGCGCGAATTTTCGAACCCTATACGTTATAATGGACGCGAACGTTCGAAATCAAAAGTGCTAATTACAACGGCCAATATGCATGTTAATGTCATAAAACAGGTTTGGGGACCCGGGTCCTGCCCCAGGGGACATATATCAATGCAAAAAGAACTTTTAAAAACTAACGTTTTTTCGGGAGCAGTCATTTTAATGATGCATAAAGTGAAAAAAAAAAAGTGAAATTTTCCTTTAAATATGGTACCTGGGGGGTGTCTAAAGTATGCCTGTGAAGTGGCATGTGTTTCCCGTGTTTAGAACTGTCCTTGCACAAAATGACATTTGTAAAGGAAAAAAAGAAGCCATTTAAAACCACTTGCGGCTTTAGGTTTGTTCTTAAGTAGAATCTGAACAGGTACATTATGAAGTGTAGCTCCATCCCAAAAAAATCTATTTTTAAGCTTTTTGGAGAACATAGGGAGGGGTTATCACCCCTGTAACATTTGCTGTCTTTGCACATCTGTTCAGAACATGTCACCTCACTTTCCGTCCCAATGACAAATGTTTTTGGAAAAGTGGGGTTTTAATTGAAACAAGGATTGGTGATAAAGTATCAGTAGAGAGGAGATACCTTTTTCCCAAATTAAATCTAACAGGATAGAATTTCCCTTCCTAGGGGTAGATTTACTCTCACTTCCTGTTTTCTCTTTCCATTTGCAAGTAGGAGTCGTTTGTAAGTTGGATGTTTGAAAGTAGGGGCCTGGCGTATATACTCTGCAGAAATTTGCCCTATTAGATGTTGGTGTAGCCACAAGACTGGTGGGCACAGGAATGGGCCCTGCTATGAGTTAATAGATCAAGATTTGTAATTGCATGCACCTGTTGAACAGGGCAGAAAAATTGGGGGTGGTGGTGGTGGTGGACGGTGTTGCCACAAGACTGTAAGCTCTCACAGTTACTCTTGGTGGGCGCAGGAATGGGCCCTGCTGTGAGTTATTAGATCAAGATTTGTAATTGCAAGCACCTGATGAACAGGGCAGAAAAATTGGGCCTTTGGCGGTGGTGGTGGACGGTGTTGCCACAAGACTGTAGGCCCTCATAGTTACTCTTGGTGGGCGCAGGAATGGGCCCTGCTGTGAGTTATTAGATCAAGATTTGTAATTGCAAGCACCTGATGAACAGGGCAGAAAAATTGGGCCTTTGGCGGTGGTGGTGGACGGTGTTGCCACAAGACTGTAGGCCCTCACAGTTACTCTTGGTGGGCGCAGGAATGGGCCCTGTTGTGAGTTATTAGATCAAGATTTGTAATTGCAAGCACCTGATGAACAGGGCAGAAAAATTGGGCCTTTGGCGGTGGTGGTGGACGGTGTTGCCACAAGACTGCAGGCCCTCATAGTTACTCTTGGTGGGCGCAGGAATGGGCCCTGCTGTGAACTATTAGATCAAGATTTGTAATTACCCGCCCCTGTTAAACAGGGGCTGAAAAATTGTGCCTTAGGCACTGGTGCTGGTGCCACAACACTGCAACCCCTCACAGAGACTGTACTTGGAGCACAGCAGTCACACGTGTTGCGAAGCATTTTTTAAAAAAATTGTAAGTACCCGCCCCTGTTAAACAGGGGCTGAAAAATTGTGCCTTAGGCACTGGTGCTGGTGCCACAACACTGCAACCCGGCCCTCACAGATACTGTACTTGGAGCACAGCAGTCACACGTGTTGCGAAGCATTTTTTTAAAAAATTGTAAGTACCCGCCCCTGTTAAACAGGGGCTGAAAAATTGTGCCTTTGGCACTGGTGCTGGTGCCACAACACTGCAACCCCTCACAGAGACTGTACTTGGAGCACAGCAGTCACACGTGTTGCGAAGCATTTTTTTAAAAAATTGGAAGTACACGCCCCTGTTAAACAGGGGCTGAAAAATTGTGCCTTAGGCACTGGTGTGGTGGCATGGATCATTGAGGAGGAGGAAGAGGATAGTCAGTGAACATAAGAGGACAGTCACTCAGCATCAGCATAGGCAGTCTTGAAGGGATGTGACATTAAAAATTATTCGGTTATATCCGCCTCAGGTGCCTGGTAGCTGGTGGTGATCCAAGACTGATTCATTTTGATGAATGTCAGTCGATCAACCGAGGCGGTGGACAGGCGCACCCTATGATCAGTCACAAATCCTCCAGCAGCACTGAATGTGCGTTCGGAAAGAACGCTGGAGGCAGGACAGGCCAGTAGATCAATTGCATACTGTGCAAGCTCTGGCCAGTGATCCATCCTCAGGACCCAGTAAGCCAGAGGATTTTCGGTGGGAAAGGTGTCCAAGTCTGACCTTGCCCCAAGGTATTCCTGCACCATGTATATCAGACGCTGGCGATGGTTGCTGGAACCGATCATACCTTGGGGCTGCGGACTAAAAAATTGTCTGAACGCATCGGTCAGACGTCCACCTTCCCCACCGCTCCTTCTGCCACTGACCGAAGCCTCAGCAACTCGTCGCCCAGGACCAGGAGTTTGTAGCCTCCCAGTTTCTGGGAACGCGTTGCACAGACCTTTCTGCAAGGCCTCCCTGAGATGTCTCATCCTCTGCTCCCTCTGCGACGGCAAGATAAGGTCCGCAACCTTACCCTTGTACCGCGGATCAAGGAGAGTGGCCAGCCAGTAATGGTCCCTCTCCTTGATCCGAAGAACACGAGGATCCTTCCGCAGGCTTTGCAGGATCAGGGAGGCCATGCAGCGTAGGTTAGCTGAGGCATTCGGTCCGGAGTCTTCTGGGTCACTGAGGATGACATGATCGCCAGCCACCTCCTCCCAGCCACGTACAAGTCCACTGGTTTGTTGGGACTGTACATCATCCCTAAAAGACTGCTGCTGCTGATGCTGAGTGCCAGGCTCCACCTCCATGCTCACACAATCCTCCTCCTCCTCCTCCTCCTCATCCTCTTCCTGTGTGATGGGTGGGACAGAAGGAACACTGTCCGGATAAAGGGGGCCTTGAGAGGCAAGGAAGTCCTCCTCTTCCTGCCTCTGTTCTGCCTCAAGTGCCCTGTCCATTATCCCACGCAGCGTATGCTCCAACAGGTGGACAAGAGGGACAGTGTCACTGATGCATGCACTGTCACTGCTCACCATCCTCGTGGCCTCCTCAAATGGTGAGAGGACAGTGCATGCATCCCTGATCATGCTCCACTGACGTGGGGAAAAAAAACCAAGCTCCCCTGACCCTGTCCTGGTGCCGTAGTCGCAAAGGTACTCATTGATGGCCCTCTGCTGCGTGTGCAGTCGCTGCAGCATGGCCAACGTTGAGTTCCACCTGGTGGGCATGTCACATATTAGGCGGTTCTTGGGCAGGTTCAGCTCCTTTTGCAGCTCAGTCAGCCGAGCACTGGCATTATAAGATCGGCGGAAATGCACACAGACTTTCCTGGCCTGCCTCAGGACATCCTGTAAGCCTGGGAACCTGCCCAAGAACCGCTGCACCACCAGGTTGAGGACGTGAGCCATGCAGGGCACATGGGTGAGCTGCCCCTGTCGCAGGGCGGAGAGGAGGTTGGTGCCATTGTCAGAAACGACCATTCCTGGCTTAAGCTGACGTGGCGTCAACCACCTCTCGGCCTGCCCCTGCAGAGCTGCCAGAACCTCTGGCCCAGTGTGGCTCCTGTCCCCCAAACACACCAGCGCAAGCACGGCATGGCATCTTTTTGCCTGCGTACTTGCGTAGCCCCTTGTACGCCTACGGAGCACCGCTGGTTCCAAGGACAGAGCACTGGAGGAAGAAGAAGAGGAGGGGGGGGTGGAGGAGAGAGGTGTGTCACAACCAGTAGCAGTAGTCGCGTTTTGGAGGCGTGGTGGCGGAACAACCTCCAACACTACTGCACCTTGTCCTGCATCCCTCCCAGCTGCCAATAGAGTGACCCAATGGGCCGTGAAAGAAAGGTACCGTCCCTGTCCATGCCTGCTGGACCATGAGTCAGCGGTAATATGCACCTTACCGCTGACCGCCCTGTCCAGCGAGGCATGGACATTGCCCTCCACATGCCGGTAGAGAGACGGAATCGCCTTCCGCGAGAAAAAGTGGCGTTTGGGAACCTGCCACTGAGGAACCGCACATTGAACAAACTCACGGAAGGGGGCCGAGTCTACCAACTGAAAAGGCAGCAGTTGAAGTGCTAGCAATTTAGCAAGGCTAGCATTCAACCGCTGGGCATGTGGATGGCTGGGAGTGTACTTCTTTCTACGGTCCAGCAGCTGGGGCAGGGAAATTTGCCTGCTGCAATCGGACGTCGGTGTACTGCAAGTACTTGGTTGTGACACACCGAATTCTACACCTTCAGTCCTCTCAGAGCAGCTTTCAGAGAGGACTGAAGGTGTAGTGGGGATGGAGATCCCATCTGAGGAGGAGCAAGGAGAGGTCCGCTTAGTTCTTTGGTGTGGGTCTTTTATGTGTGCCTGCCAACGAGCTGCATGGCAGGTCGCCATATGTCTGGTCATGCTTGTCGTGCCCAAGCGGCTGATGTTTTGGCCACGCGAGATACGCTTGAGACAAATATTGCAAATAGCAGTGGTGCGATCTGCTGCACTCGTCTCAAAAAAGGCCCACACCAAAGAACTTTTCTGATAACGTGCAGAGGCAGCGCCCTGCACAGGCGGAGCTCTGCGGTGTTGTACAGTTGCTGTGCTGGCCTCTACCTGGCCTCCAGGGGGCATCCTGCCTCGTTGGACATGTGACGCCGCATCCTCCTCCTCCTCGTCCTCCTCCTCATCCTCTCTCCCTTGAGGCACCCACGTGGAGTCAGTGACCTCATCATCCCCTCCCTCTTCACCACTAGAGCAAACCTGGCAGTAAGCTGCAGCTGGTGGAACAGTACTGCCAGATTCCTCAAGCTGGGTATCGTCATCCGAGCCTTCGAATCGTTGGGCATCCTCCTGGAGCATGTACCCAACACTGTGCTCAAAGAGTTCGGGGGACTCCTCAGGAGGACATGGTGGGTCTAGGGAAGGGGTGGCTGATGATGCTCTGTCAGTACCCTGAGCCTGGGTGAAAGAGGATGAGGAGGATGAGGAGGGCTTGGTCATCCATTCTACCAAGCCTTCAGCATGATGCGGCTCCACATGTCCAGCTGCCGAAAACAAAGACGCGCGTGTCCCATGGCCACGTGCTGATGACGATGCACGACCACGTCCACGTCCACGGCCACGTCCACTAGAAACAGAGCCTGCCTGCCCTGTGTTCTTGGCTCTGCACGCTCTGCCTCCCCTTGGCGGTCTTCCAGCCATTGTAGTCGGTAGTCCTGTGGGTGCTGCTGAGAAGAAAATATAGGAGCTCTGTGTGATGCCACTAACACACTAGAAGTCCTATGGGTGCTTCTGCAAAGAAAATAGAGGAGCTCTGTGTGATGCCACTAACACACTAGAAGTCCTGTGGGTGCTGCTGAGAAGAATATATAGGAGCTCTGTGTGATGCCACTAACACACTAGAAGTCCTATGGGTGCTTCTGCAAAGAAAATAGAGGAGCTCTGTGTGATGCCACTAACACACTAGAAGTCCTGTGGGTGCTTATGCAAAGAAAATAGAGGAGCTCTGTGTGATGCCACTAACACACTAGAAGTCCTGTGGGTGCTTCTGCAAAGAAAATAGAGGAGCTCTGTGTGATGCCACTAACACACTAGAAGTCCTGTGGGTGCTTCTGCAAAGAAAATAGAGGAGCTCTGTGTGATGCCACTAACACACTAGAAGTCCTGTGGGTGCTTCTGCAAAGAAAATAGAGGAGCTCTGTGTGATGCCACTAACACACTAGAAGTCCTGTGGATGCTTCTGCAAAAAAAATAGAGGAGCTCTGTGTGATGCCACTAACACACTAGAAGTCCTGTGGGTGCTTATGCAAAGAAAATAGAGGAGCTCTGTGTGATGCCACTAACACACTAGAAGTCCTGTGGGTGCTTATGCAAAGAAAATAGAGGAGCTCTGTGTGATGCCACTAACACACTAGAAGTCCTGTGGGTGCTTCTGCAAAGAAAATAGAGGAGCTCTGTGTGATGCCACTAACACACTAGAAGTCCTGTGGATGCTTCTGCAAAAAAAATAGAGGAGATCTGTGTGATGCCACTAACACACTAGAAGTCCTGTGGGTGCTTATGCAAAGAAAATAGAGGAGCTCTGTGTGATGCCACTAACACACTAGAAGTCCTGTGGGTGCTTATGCAAAGAAAATAGAGGAGCTCTGTGTGATGCCACTAACACACTAGAAGTCCTGTGGGTGCTTCTGCAAAGAAAATAGAGGAGCTCTGTGTGATGCCACTAACACACTAGAAGTCCTGTGGGTGCTTCTGCAAAGAAAATAGAGGAGCTCTGTGTGATGCCACTAACACACTAGAAGTCCTGTGGGTGCTTCTGCAAAGAAAATAGAGGAGCTCTGTGTGATGCCACTAACACACTAGAAGTCCTGTGGATGCTTCTGCAAAAAAAAATAGAGGAGCTCTGTGTGATGCCACTAACACACTAGAAGTCCTGTGGGTGCTTCTGCAAAGAAAATAGAGGAGCTCTGTGTGATGCCACTAACACACTAGAAGTCCTGTGGGTGCTTCTGCAAAGAAAATAGAGGAGCTCTGTGTGATGCCACTAACACACTAGAAGTCCTGTGGGTGCTTATGCAAAGAAAATAGAGGAGCTCTGTGTGATGCCACTAACACACTAGAAGTCCTGTGGGTGCTGCTGAGAAGAATATATAGGAGCTCTGTGTGATGCCACTAACACACTAGAAGTCCTATGGGTGCTTCTGCAAAGAAAATAGAGGAGCTCTGTGTGATGCCACTAACACACTAGAAGTCCTGTGGGTGCTTCTGCAAAGAAAATAGAGGAGCTCTGTGTGATGCCACTAACACACTAGAAGTCCTGTGGGTGCTGCTGAGAAGAATATATAGGAGCTCTGTGTGATGCCACTAACACACTAGAAGTCCTATGGGTGCTTCTGCAAAGAAAATAGAGGAGCTCTGTGTGATGGGACTAACACACTTCAAGTCCTATAGGTGCTTCTGGGAAGAAAATAAAGGTCTGTGTGATGGGACTAACACACTTCAAGTCCTATAGTTGCTTCTGGGAACAAAATATAGCTCTGTGTGTGTGATGGGACTAACACACTTCAAGTCCTATAGGTGCTTCTGGGAACAAAATATAGCTCTGTGTGTGTGATGGGACTAACACACTTCAAGTCCTATAGGTGCTTCTGGGAACAAAATATAGCTCTGTGTGTGTGATGGGACTAACACACTTCAAGTCCTATAGGTTCTTCTGGGAACAAAATATAGCTCTGTGTGTGTGATGGGACTAACACACTTCAAGTCCTATAGGTGCTTCTGGGAACAAAATATAGCTCTGTGTGTGTGATGGGACTAACACACTTCAAGTCCTATAGGTGCTTCTGGGAACAAAATATAGCTCTGTGTGTGTGATGGGACTAACACACTTCAAGTCCTATAGGTGCTTCTGGGAAGAAAATATAGCTCTGTGTGTGTAATGGGACTAACACACTTCAAGTCCTATAGGTGCCTCTGGGAACAAAATATAGCTCTGTGTGTGTGATGGGACTAACACACTTCAAGTCCTATAGGTGCTTCTGGGAAGAAAATATAGCTCTGTGTGTGTGATGGGACTAACACACTTCAAGTCCTATAGGTGCTTCTGGGAAGAAAATATAGCTCTGTGTGTGTAATGGGACTAACACACTTCAAGTCCTATAGGTGCCTCTGGGAACAAAATATAGCTCTGTGTGTGTGATGGGACTAACACACTTCAAGTCCTATAGGTGCTTCTGGGAACAAAATATAGCTCTGTGTGTGTGATGGGACTAACACACTTCAAGTCCTATAGGTTCTTCTGGGAACAAAATATAGCTCTGTGTGTGTGATGGGACTAACACACTTCAAGTCCTATAGGTGCTTCTGGGAACAAAATATAGCTCTGTGTGTGTGATGGGACTAACACACTTCAAGTCCTATAGGTGCTTCTGGGAACAAAATATAGCTCTGTGTGTGTGATGGGACTAACACACTTCAAGTCCTATAGGTTCTTCTGGGAACAAAATATAGCTCTGTGTGTGTGATGGGACTAACACACTTCAAGTCCTATAGGTGCTTCTGGGAACAAAATATAGCTCTGTGTGTGTGATGGGACTAACACACTTCAAGTCCTATAGGTGCTTCTGGGAACAAAATATAGCTCTGTGTGTGTGATGGGACTAACACACTTCAAGTCCTATAGGTGCCTCTGGGAAGAAAATATAGCTCTGTGTGTGTAATGGGACTAACACACTTCAAGTCCTATAGGTGCCTCTGGGAACAAAATATAGCTCTGTGTGTGTGATGGGACTAACACACTTCAAGTCCTATAGGTGCTTCTGGGAAGAAAATATAGCTCTGTGTGTGTGATGGGACTAACACACTTCAAGTCCTATAGGTGCTTCTGGGAAGAAAATATAGCTCTGTGTGTGTGATGGGACTAACACACTTCAAGTCCTATAGGTGCTTCTGGGAACAAAATATAGCTCTGTGTGTGTGATGGGACTAACACACTTCAAGTCCTATAGGTGCTTCTGGGAAGAAAATATAGCTCTGTGTGTGTAATGGGACTAACACACTTCAAGTCCTATAGGTGCCTCTGGGAACAAAATATAGCTCTGTGTGTGTGATGGGACTAACACACTTCAAGTCCTATAGGTGCTTCTGGGAACAAAATATAGCTCTGTGTGTGTGATGGGACTAACACACTTCAAGTCCTATAGGTTCTTCTGGGAACAAAATATAGCTCTGTGTGTGTGATGGGACTAACACACTTCAAGTCCTATAGGTGCTTCTGGGAACAAAATATAGCTCTGTGTGTGTGATGGGACTAACACACTTCAAGTCCTATAGGTGCTTCTGGGAACAAAATATAGCTCTGTGTGTGTGATGGGACTAACACACTTCAAGTCCTATAGGTTCTTCTGGGAACAAAATATAGCTCTGTGTGTGTGATGGGACTAACACACTTCAAGTCCTATAGGTGCTTCTGGGAAGAAAATATAGCTCTGTGTGTGTGATGGGACTAACACACTTCAAGTCCTATAGGTGCTTCTGGGAAGAAAATATAGCTCTGTGTGTGTGATGGGACTAACACACTTCAAGTCCTATAGGTGCTTCTGGGAAGAAAATATAGCTCTGTGTGTGTGATGGGACTAACACACTTCAAGTCCTATAGGTGCCTCTGGGAAGAAAATATAGCTCTGTGTGTGTAATGGGACTAACACACTTCAAGTCCTATAGGTGCCTCTGGGAACAAAATATAGCTCTGTGTGTGTGATGGGACTAACACACTTCAAGTCCTATAGGTGCTTCTGGGAAGAAAATATAGCTCTGTGTGTGTGATGGGACTAACACACTTCAAGTCCTATAGGTGCTTCTGGGAAGAAAATATAGCTCTGTGTGTGTGATGGGACTAACACACTTCAAGTCCTATAGGTGCTTCTGGGAACAAAATATAGCTCTGTGTGTGTGATGGGACTAACACACTTCAAGTCCTATAGGTGCTTCTGGGAACAAAATATAGCTCTGTGTGTGTGATGGGACTAACACACTTCAAGTCCTATAGGTGCTTCTGGGAAGAAAATATAGCTCTGTGTGTGTAATGGGACTAACACACTTCAAGTCCTATAGGTGCTTCTGGGAACAAAATATAGCTCTGTGTGTGTGATGGGACTAACACACTTCAAGTCCTATAGGTGCTTCTGGGAACAAAATATAGCTCTGTGTGTGTGATGGGACTAACACACTTCAAGTCCTATAGGTGCTTCTGGGAAGAAAATATAGCTCTGTGTGTGTGATGGGACTAACACACTTCAAGTCCTATAGGTTCTTCTGGGAACAAAAATATAGCTCTGTGTGTGTGATGGGACTAACACACTTCAAGTCCTATAGGTGCTTCTGGGAACAAAATATAGCTCTGTGTGTGTGATGGGACTAACACACTTCAAGTCCTATAGATGCTTCTGGGAACAAAATATAGCTCTGTGTGTGTGATGGGACTAACACACTACAAGTCCTATAGGTGCTTCTGGGAACAAAATATAGGAGCTCTGCCTGCCTGCCACGAACACACTACAAGTCCTATAGGTGCTTCTGGGAACAAAATATAGGAGCTCTGCCTGCCTGCCACGAACACACTACAAGTCCTATAGGTGCTTCTGGTAACAAAATATAGGAGCTCTGCCTGCCTGCCACGAACACACTACAAGTCCTATAGGTGCTTCTGGTAACAAAATATAGGAGCTCTGCCTGCCTGCCACGAACACACTACAAGTCCTATAGGTGCTTCTGGTAACAAAATATAGGAGCTCTGCCTGCCTGCCACGAACACACTACAAGTCCTATAGGTGCTTCTGGTAACAAAATATAGGAGCTCTGCCTGCCTGCCACGAACACACTACAAGCCCCTCTTTCTCAATCAATCTTTGTAACTGAATCTATCTAACTCAATTTCTGTAAGTGAATCTCTCTACCTAACTAAATCGAGCAGAGTGTCACAGAATCAGCCTGCTCAATCTGCGCCGGAACAGCATGTGACCGGCGCAGACGGCGTGGCGGCCTTTTATAGGGGGGGGCGTGTACTACAGCCCCTGAGCTGTAATTGGCTACAGGCGTCCTGCCTGTAGCCAATTATGGCTCTTCGAGTTTCCGGGGCTGTGATTGGCCAAGCATGCGGGGTCACAGTGCATGCTTGGCCAATCATCAGCCAGCAATGCACTGCGCCGGCCGCGCCGGCCGCAATGCATTGCGGGGCCGCTCGCATCACACGAACGTGATGCGAGCGGCCAAAATAGTTCTGGGCTCGCCGAGCGAGCGAACGCCCGGTGCTCGATGCGAACGTGGGTTCGCATCGAGCACCGGGCCCATCCCTACTCCTTAAATCCGACTACATTATCCCTACTTAAGAAACAGTTCCCATTCCAATGGCAACCACGCTCGATCAAATACTTAGGGACAGAGATACCTAGAAATATACATGACACTTATGCCCTGAATTACAGTCCTATATTGACGAAAATTCGACATTCGCTGGAATCATGGCATCATCTCAAACTATCCTGGTGGGGACGAATGAATGTCCTCAAAATGTATATTCTCCCTAAATTACTGTACCTATTTCAAATGTTACCCATACTTCTCCCTACAGCCTTCTTACTCACGCTCCGCTCCTTAGCAGTCAAGTTCACCTGGCAGAACCACCCCATTAGGCTCAAACATAGAACCCTATGCTCCCCTAAAAAACAGAGGGGGTATTGGCCTCACAGACTTTCAATTATATCACACATCCGCTATAGTCTTGAGACTCCTTGAATGGTTCCCACGTCCCTTATCCAAACCATCCACGATCATTGAACAAGACATGGCACAAGTAGACCTCAGAGCTCTTCTTTGGGGATATAATACAAAATTTTGCACCATAAATGGCACGTCCCCACTGATTGTGGCAGCATTAACCCCTTGGTACCGTAAACAAACCACCCTCTCACTTTCCACAAACCCTAGCCCTCTATCACCCCTGTTTGACAATCCGGCACTCCCGACATACAACACTAGAGGGCATTGTGGCTCATACACTACAGAACAATGGCCCACGGCCAGACAGTTTATCCAGACCTCCACGGGCCAATTCCATCCACAACCAGATGCCCATTAAAACAACCCAATAGATTGGCTTTCCATGTTAGCCCTAACGCAACACTGTAGGGCGCTTCATCTCTCAGGACAGGTCCACAGTCCTCTTACAACCTTTGAGGATATGTGTGGTCTCTCTCGGACACCCAAACACCCGTTATCCCTAATTTACAAAGACATACAGCTGCGCACATGCAATACGCTGCCTAATTTTACACAAAAATGGTCAAGAGACCTGGGAATGGAAATATCTCCTGAACAATAGAACACCTCATTCATAGTTACACATAAATCTACCATATCCGGGTTCTCGCAAGAGAAAAACTACAAGTTACTATCACGATGGTACAGAGATCCAGTCACGGTGAGAAAGATGTATCCAGGTACTTCAGACAGGTGCTGGCGCTGCCACAGAGGAGAGGGCACCTACAAGCACGTGTGGTGGGACTGCGACAGAGTTCGCCATTTTTGGGACAAGGTATTCAGTATCTACAATAATCTATACAATGTCTCCATGGTACCTTACCCACAAATAGCATTACTATCCATCCTCCCAGGACCGATAAGCTCCCACAGAAAAAGCCTCCTTAGGTTTTTCCTGTCTACAGCCCGACTCATTATATCACAATTTTGGAAAACTGACACCATCCCCCCAATCACAAGATGCATAGACACCGTGAACGATATTATGCTCATGGAGGAATTAAAGGCAAAACAAACCGATACTTGGGATAAATACACATGCCTATGGTACCCTTGGCTCCATCATTCTTCATCGGACCCCTTCCTCAACAGTATAGCTGCATGAGAAATGGGCCCCACACATGTGGAATGCCAAAGAAAAGAGAGACACAAAACCCTAAACAAAGAGGATCCTAATAAGACCTACAATATAATGTAACTGTTAAAATGTTATAAGACTTTTACTGCTGAGTACCCACTCTCCTACCCTCCCCCCTTGACCTGCTCCATTCTGTACCCTATTGTTCCATCCTATACCCACCCTATACCCACCCTATACCCTCCCCGATTTGATAGCTTGTCTACTGAGCAGATTTTCGAGACAGTGTCCGGAGATGGATGACACTGCGTGGCTGGGTTTAGTATGTAGTACTTTAACCTCCCTGGCGGTATTATTCTGTCTGGAATTTAGTGCTGAAAGCGGTACAATTATTTTGCATGGAAATTTGGCGTTTTTATATTGTAGGCATGCAATTCTTATGAATAACTCACTTAAATCTGTCCGAACCAGAGTCTAGTAGACATCCTGGGTATGATAAAGTTTGAAACACAAAATCATAAATTATAATATAATAAAAAAATATATATAAAAATGATTCAATAATGTAATCAAATCAAAAACACTGAAATTTGCTCAGTTGCAGAATAGTCGCTGTCATTAAATTTATTGTTTGATGATAAATTGTGATTCAAATTTTTTATCGGTGTTTTCTAGCTGGTCTAAAACCACTTTTGACATAAAGGGACACTTTTTGGTTGCTATGGACAATCTCCAGTTTCCAGGCAGAAAAAAAATCTTTTTATTATATAAAATGACATGCAGGGCACTGGGCAGACCACTAGGGACAAAGGGGATGTGTATTTTTTGTATACAGTACTGTAATCTGTAAGATTACAGTACTGTATGTGTTGTGTGTTTTTAAACTTTTTTGAATTTGGCGCCAATCTCCGCTCCCGTGCGTCGTAACGTCGCAGGGAACGGAGATCAGCGGCACTCGGGCACTGTGTGAATCGAGCGAGTGGATGGCTCGCACACGCAGCGGGGAGACATCGCAGGATCCAGGGGATAAGGTAAGTAACTTCCCCCTGTATCCTGCAACGCAAGCCAGAGTCTGGCTCGGGGTTACCGCTCCTGGTACAAAAAACTCAACCCGAGCCAGACTCGGGAACACCGCCAGGGAAGTTAAAGAAATGCTTTGAATGGGCATGTAATTGTAAAATGTAACATTGTACACAATGGACGGTATGTGAACACCGCCCCCCCCCCCTATTCCTTCCCTCCAACCCTCTTTATAATGTACCCCCCTTTTTCTTTGCTGTGTTATATTTTACATCAAAACTCAATAAAAATATATTCAACCTTAAAATGAGCACTTTTGATTATTCATGTTCGTGCCCCATAGACTTTAATGGTGTTCGTGTGCTCTTGCCAAATTTTTTGCCTGTTCGCATGTTCTGCTGAGAACCGAACAGGAGGGTGTTCGGCTCATCCCTACTGGGGGCCTCTTAAAACAGGGTACCCGCTCCCCCCCCCCCCTAAAAAAATGACATGCCAAATGTGGCATGTCAGGGGTCACCAACACTTAAAGCGGAAGTTTAATTCATGGGTGGAACTCCGCTTTAAAAACTTTTTTTGCATTTATACATGTCCCCTGGGGCAGTACCCGGGTTACCGTACACTTTTTATGGCAATAATTTGTATATAAGCCTTTAAAATGAGGACTTTTGATTTTTTCATGTTCGTGTCTTATAGACTTTAATAGCGTTTGCATGTTCGCTAGAACTTTTTGCCTGTTTTGCCTGGTGTTCTGGTGCGAACCAAACCGGGGGGGTGTTCGGCCCATCCCTAATAAAGACTACAAGCAGACATTCTGACTCACATTGCACAGCCATGGTCCACTGTTTTCATAGTCATGAAGCCACTCAAGAACAATTATGTGAAGCAGATGCTAGTGAAAGTGCATGTAGACAGCACAGAGAAACAAAAAAGGATGGAAAATAAAAATGATATTTCATGAAAAATTTTAAAATATTTATAGTACACAATGCTTTAGCAAACTAAATATCAGCTAGTGTTCCACTTTAATCTGCTGTTTTATGTAGGTTAGTAGTCCACTTTAAGAATTATTTTTCACCCATCCACAAGCTTATAACCTCCTTTGCTATTCTCATTAACTGTTTTCAAATATACTAAATTTGGTTACTAATGGGGGTAAAGAGTTTCCTTTGCTATTCTTGTTTTGACAAACAGTGTTCAAAGTGTAAGTGGGTCTTGTTCAGTGCTGCACATGGGCTTGATTGTGCCATATTATCTCTATATTGATATGATGTTGCCATATCATACTAATGACTGCATCACAGCTGCCAATACTCTTGAGAAGAAATCATTACAGGCATTAGTACCCTACAGGAGAACAAACCTGCTAAATCCTGTTACTATGGATTGTCTTGTACATTTCCCATCATTTAAACCAAATTTGTTTTTACATTTAAAGCGGGATTCCACCCTAAAGTGGAACTCCCGCTTTTCGGAACCCTCCCCCCCTCCGGTGTCACATTTGGCACCTTTCAGGGGGGAGGGGGGTGCAGATACCTGTCTAAGACAGGTATCTGCACCCATTTCCGGCATAAACTCCCGTGGGAGTTTACGCAAGTTCCTGTCCTGGCGCGCTGTCTGCTGGGACACACACGTGTCCCGGCAGACAGCGCTGAAGATTCTCATTGCGCCGCGCGACTCGCGCATGCGCAGTAGGGAATCGGGAAGTGAAGCCACTTCCTGATTCCCTCACCGAGAATGGCGCCGGCTACAGCAGAGAGCCGAGCGAGCGATCGGCCTCTGCTGCCGACACCGCTGGAACCAGGGTCAGGTAAGTGTCCATTTTTTAAAAGTCAGCAGCTGCAGTATTTGTAGCTGCTGGCTTTTAAAAAAATTTTTTTCAGTACAGTCCCGCTTTAAATAGAGTAGCCAGCTTTTCATTTATCTTACTGGCTCTCTGGGAGGTGGGTTCCAATTCTCCAGCCTTCTGGTGATTGACAGAAGTGACCGGAAATATCTGCTGGAGGAAGGGTTCTGGTCTCTCTTCCCTCCTGTAGCAGCCAACAGTGGGTGAAAGTGAGCAGGAAGAATGGGCGCCTATTAGGAGTGAGGATGGATTGTCATGAGGTCCGCCTTAAGTCTACTTTTGCCTCACATGGTATACTGCAACTATTGGACACCATTTGAATTTACATAAAGGAAACTACAGTGAGGACATGAGGTGGGGACAGGCTTCAAAGCTTGTACACAAATGGGTGGACCGTACCAAGAGGTGTATGACAACGAGGAAACAGTGGTGGTAATAAGCGGCTGTGCCCCAGCCATTAATGCCCACACCATGCTCTGCAGGACTGGTATGGCTTTGCTTATTTTGTGACTAGTACTAAGAATTTTCTTGTTCCTCTATCCTGGCTTTATTGTTTTGCTTAATATGTATTTCCAGCAGCACTAGCAATTCTGCAGTTTTAACTGGAAAGATAAGTACTGATCTGAGGGTTGAGGGAGCAACTCAGCTCCAGAGTTCACCTCTACCCCTGAAAGCCCCCTAGCCTCCCTACCTCGATCAGAGCCCTTCAAACCCCCCAGAGCCACACAGGACCCATTATAGTTCGGTTCACCCGAAAGAGTACCTCACTCCAGCATTCCAACTCCCCTCCCCACCTTCATCCCACTGACATGGATGCCAAGGCAGTCATCCTTGGACTGACACAGCCAGAGCAGCAGCAATATTTTTCCATCCACTGATACAGATGGAGCAACATTTTTATCTTCCAGTGACAACAGTATAGCAGCCTTTTTTTCTTCCAGTGACACCAATGTTGCAGGGACATTTTTTCTGACATTGATGCCAGTCATTTATTACTTCATGCCATATTTTGCACCACTATTAATCTTTTCAATTTGCTGCAGTGTGCCACAATAATTGGCTCTACTTTGGCGCATACCACAACCCCTTAATTTCTGTGCCACACATACAACTATTACCCCCAACCCTACTTCTCCCCTTTGTCCTGCCCTTGTCAAGCACATATTTAGTGTTTGCCTGCAGTGTCACTATAAGAAACAACCTGTTAGCTTGCTAGATACATGAAAGTGAAAGTGATCCCAAATATCATGTGTACTGCGCTATACATGTAAGCTTTGCAGCTTTACAGAGCACATGCACCACTTTTACTAATGAATTTCATTAGTATGAAGCATGAAGCCGCTTTGGGAAAGGTAAGAAGGCATGAAATAAACAGCATTAATATAAGGGTATGAAATCAAACTATTTGCCATGGGAAATAAATCAGTGTTGCGCTTATCCTTCAGTTTGCCCAAACATCTGCTGTTCAATCCACAACAAAACATGCTGTACTGAGCCGACTGGTATTTAGATAAAGGGTGACTAGGAGCAGATGTTGTTCTGAACTTGGGCACAGAAATGCTGAAAATATTAATGTTATTGAATTTTTTTGTCAAAAAACACTTCCAAAAAAATAGACATGCTGATAAAAGTCAATAAAGAAAAACATACAGTAAGTCACGTAGCTGTAACAATAATCAGATGGCTGAACTTCAAAGTAATAATATTTGATTGCCCATCTGGCTAGCACAGCTACTCTAGCTTTGGGGCTCCAAGCAAAATGGAAGTAATCTATTTTTAAGTGGATTTAACCTTTCCAGCTAAACTATTTCTAATAACGTACTGTAAACACACAGTGCTCACTTACAATGAACAGCACAGCCCAGGAGTTCAGAGGATGGCTTCTCCGCCATATACTGCACGCTGCAGATAGCCTTCCCTCTTGTTTACAGCAGCAGATGCAATAGCTGAAGCATAGCTCACAGTCATCCAGGTCAAACCTCACAGCGTGACTTGCCTTTTAGATGGACTAATATTCTATATTTGTAAGCTGATAACATGATCTCTAGAAGCCCAAGTGCCAGGGCCTCCTGTATGATAAAATATCTGGAGAATATAAATCAACACGAGTTAAAGGGATGCAGCATTACAGGGACAGCATCTATTGCTCATTGCTGAAGTGTTGATAAATTAAATGTTAGTCAAATAAGTAACCTTGTGTTTGAGCAAACTGTATGCGCCATATGAACAACAAAACCCTGAAGCCTGAACCAGACATTAAAAAAAAAAATGCATATATATATATATATATATATATATATATATATATATATATACACACACACAGTAGCTCACAAAAGTGAGTACACCCTCACATTTTTGTAAATATTTTATTTAGATCTTTTCATCTTTTCATGTGACAACACTGAAGAAATTACACTTTGCTACAATGTAAAGTAGTGAGTGTACAGCTTGTATAACAGTGTAAATTTTCTGTCCCCTCAAAATAACTCAACACAAAGCCATTAATGTCTAAACCGCTGGCAACAAAAGTGAGTACACCCCTAAGTGAAAATGTCCAAATTGGGCCCAATTTGCCATTTTCCCTCCCCGGTTTCATGTGACTCATTAGTGTTACAAGGTCTCAGGTGTGAATGGGGAGCATGTGTGTTAAATTTGGTGTTATCACTCTCACTCTCTCATACTGGTCACTGGAAGTTCAACATGGCACCTCATGGCAAAGAACTCTCTGAGGATCTGAAAAAAAAAAATTATTGCTCTACATAAAGATGGCCTAGGCTATAAGAAGACTGCCAAGTAACACGCTGTATAATTGACTAAACATCCCAACAGAGGAACTGTTAATTCAAAGGAAAACCAAAAGACTACCAAAAAGAGGGGTATCAAGCCCTAAGAGGAGAAGTCACAAGCCAACGCCTGTAAATAGAAGAAAGGGAAGGAATGAATCAGGAAGTTCAAGGCATGTGAGAGTCCTTGGATCTCTTTGGCTGTTTTTTTTTTGCCACATCGAAGCAATTGGACTCTGTGGTGAAGGTCGCTTTGCCGATCCAGAATTCTTGTGGCCTGAGGAGGATGCTGGGTCCCGGGAGATGAGACCAAGATGATCTAGTAGATGCTCGCCCTCCTGTTACACAGGCAGCTATATACTTTGCTTTACTTTTCGGTCCCTTACATGTAGCACTTATATTTAATATACAGGTCCGCTGTTACTGCCACGTCCCCTTCCCTTGGGCCTGGGGAGGGGGGCTTAGCACTCTAATAAGGGGTGCCTGCCCCCCCAGGTAACCACAGTCGGGGGATTCTATCTTGGTGGGGGGGAGCCAAACAGGCTCATTCTTTCAGCTTATTTGTAATACAGGAAATTTCCCCTTCATAACCTGGTGTTATATATCACGCGGGAGTTCCAACTATTTTACAAATCACTATATAACCTACGTTGAGCGAATGTTGGAATACATATCCAAATCCCAGATGCCGTCACTGCCGGAGGAGGTGGGTGAACTTCTGGAAGAACCCATTACACTATCCAAACTCCAACTAGCTATAGAGAACACTAAACCAAGGAAAGCATCGGGACCAGATGGCTTTACGCTCCAATATTACACAACTCTACTCCCCTCCCTAGGCAGTCATATGATTGAACATTTTAACACCCTAAGCAAGGGAACTCAATTCCACGAAACCACCCTCCTAGCCCACATATCAATAATTCCAAAAGAAGGCAAAGACCCCTCCATATGTGGGAGTTACAGGCTCATTTCCCTACTAAATACAGACCTGAAATTATTCACCAAAATAATAGCAACTAAAATACAGCAACACCTCCCAGCCCTTATTCACTTACACAAGGTAGGCTTTGTCCCACTCAGAGAGGCTAGGGACAACACAACTAAGGTTCTTAACCTACTTCATGTAGCCAACACCACTAATACCCCATGTGTTTTCTTAGGGACGGACGCTGAAAAAGCCTTCGACCAAGTTCATTGGCCGTTCATGTTCTCGGTCCTGCGACATATAGGCCTGGGAAACAAGATGAATTGGATCAGGTCCATTTACACCGGCCAAACAGCCAGGGTCCAAGCTAATGGGGTTCTATCGGAACCCTTTAAGATTACTAACGGGACTAGACAGGGATGTCCCCTGTCACCCCTCCTGTTTGCCCTGTCCCTGGAGCCATTTCTGTGTCACATGTGGCTAAACCCAGATGTCACAGGTATTAGTGTGGGTAACTCACAACAAAAAGTATCAGCATATGCAGATGATATAATGTTTACACTTACAAAACCAGCTATATCTCTCCCAAACCTGCTACGTGAATTCGAAATCTACGAAATCTACGGTGCGATGTCCAACCTAAAAATCTATTTTACTAAATCAGAAGCGAATGGGGGTGGGTATATCACAACCACAACTTCTCCTTTAAATTACAACAAATTTCTCCAAAATATTCAACCTAAACTCCCCCCCCCCTACTGAAGCCGGTCCAGACCCTCCTTAATAAATGGCACACAGCCTTCATTCGTGGCTTGGCCACTGCAATATATTGAAAATGAGCATCCTCACAAAATATACCTTCTTCAGGCCTTGCCTATCCAAATCCCTGCAAATTTCTTTAAATCAATGCACTCGCTGTTCACAGAATACATCTGGGCCCGCAAATGACTGCGACTGAGCAGGACGTTATTTTCACTACCTAAACCACACAGAGGCTTGGCAAAGCCAGATGTGCGCACCTACTATAATGCAACACATCTTAGTAGGCTCATAAACTGGTGCTGTCATCAAGATGCTAAGCTGTGGCCACGTTTAAAATAGACACAGAGTCCAGTACCTCTTAATAGAGCACCGCTACCTACCAGCCTCAAACGACACCCCCTCATTGGACCCACCCTACGCATTTGCGCTAATCTACTCTCCCGGACTGTTATCTTATCTGAGAACTCTCCCCAGCCCCAATACTAGGCAATCCACAATTCATGCCTGGACTTCAAGACGGGATATTTCAGAACCTGACCAGATCAGGCTATTACCAAGCCTTACACTTCCAGACCATGGGAAGATGTGTGTCCTTAACGGAACTTACAGATCCTACAGGCCCTTTCCGCTTGGATTTCTTGAGAGCTCCTCAGCTAGGTAATATCTTAAACTCCTTTCCACACCCTAGAGACCCTAGCCAGCCTTTCATGGCCTTTGAGGACTGCTGTTCAGACACTGGCGCTCTACCACATACACTTCTACTCGCATAGAAACTGTTGATAACACCCCAGAATATTTTCAACCCCCGGGTTTGATTGGGTGGGAAAGGGAGTTAGATCATCACTTCAACCCAGCTACATGGCTACACAGTCTTCGATTTGTACACAAATCTTCAATCTATACAAAAGCTCAGTAGACCAATTTTAAAATCCTGTTGCGTTGTTATAGAACCCCGGTACAACTACACAAATACTTTCCCTTGCCTCCGACCTCTGCTGGTGATGTCAGAGTGAGCAAGGAAGTTTCCTACACATCTTTTGGGCATGCCCTGAACTGACAGACTTCTGGAAAAAGTACGTCAAATCACACAAAAGTTTACAGAATGCCCAGTTCCGGACGACTCAACCTTTTTCCTCCTACATGCCTCAGGGACCTCGGCAAAAGTATATAAAAAATCTGTGATTCATCACCTCCTTTCGCCAAAGCTTTCATTCCCCTCCTTTGGAAGTCACCTCACCCACTGACCATTGACCAATTGCTTAGAAAATTAAAGGACATAAACAAAATGGAAGACCTTATTCTCACTGCCAGACATCGGGAAGAACAGTACTCCAAAACTTGGAAACTGTGGAACCTGTTTATATTCTCGGATGAGAACCAAACCCTCCTGGGAAATTATACTGAAGCCTGATTTTCCAAGGCATACCCCTCTCTGCAGTGTGATGACCGCACCAAACCAGTCTATTACACTCTACACATCAGGTGGGCCCATGTTCATGGCTCCCCCCCTCACCCCCTCCTCTTTCTTTGCCCTAACTCTATTCTATACTTATTTCTGATGGATGTTGGCTCAAACTTGTCTTGCATACACACGGTCACAGAAATGTTGGCGGAAATTCCGAACATAAAGAACGCAGTGACATACAACACGTACAATGAGCCGAGAAAAATTAAGTTCAATAGCCAGTGTGGCTCTTCTGCTTGATTCCGAGCATGTGTGGAATTTTGTGCGTCGGAATTGTGTACACACGATCGGAATTTCTCGGAATTTCTGACAAAGCTCCCATCGAACATTTGTTGTCAGAAATTCCAATCGTGTGTACGCGGCATTACTCTCCCTAATCTCTCTAACCTATACTTTTACTCTCTACTTCTTTCTTCTCTTACTCTCTATTTTTATCAGACAAATGAAGAAAACAGTGGAGGATGAGACCCAGGGAGAAACTTACCGATTTATATATACATTGACAGAATTCCTCTGATGGGGAGGTCGGAGATATTCATATCCCCTTCTTCTCCCCCTCATATGGAGACATGATTGATGTTATGACACGTTAAACTGTTTATGTCCATACATTATGTGTCTGTCTTACCTGGGCCCTTGGGGTCTTATCTTTTACTTTAAACTAAATAAAATAAAAAAATGGCTTGGTCATTAAGGGGATAAATCCTTCTGGTCCTTAAGTGCTTAAACACCGCATTGTTATGGTTTGTTCCAACCCCTGTCCCATTCACAGGACAGCTTGATCTCCATTTAATTGTGTTGAAATATATAAAATATATATAAAGTCATAAAAATATAATATAACTAAAGTCATTCAAAATTGAAAAAAGGGGAATTCATATGCAAAATACTAAAATACATGTTTAAACTGTCCATAGTCATAGTCAGAATACAGTATTTTTTTTTGTTTGTTTTAGTTGGCCTTTGTGTCAAATTACTAAACTATGAATGTTGAATTCTTATTACTTGTGGGTTATTATATTTTGCTATTTGACTACTGACTTATGTGCTTATGTTTAGTTTTGAATTTTGCAAGGCCAAGTATAATAAAAGCTTTTTATTATTTTTTTGCTCTGTGTGTAGCTCTATTTCCTTTCACCAAGACTTCCAAGCTGAAGCATAGATCGTGCCCACACACACTAAAGAATTCTACAGGTCAAGTCTAGGCCAGGGCAGGAATATAAGAGCACATGAGCACCACTTAAAATATGTTGGCTCTATGTATCATAAACTAAGTACAGACTGATGACCTTGTTTTCAGCAGACGTAATTGTACAGCAAAGAACTGTGTCACCTTTTGAAGCAGGTGGAGACTTTATTGCACCTCTCGTTACATCCTTTCTCTTTCTACATCAAATGAGGCTTAGTTGTCCTGCAGAAGCGCAGGAGGACTCATCAATCATTTTGACAACTAAAGAGTAGAACTATCCAGCAATATTATCCAGCAGCATCTCCCTTCTGATCTATTTAAATGTACATTTATCTTTTAAATTCAGAAAAACTAAATCAGTTGACTTATCAAACCACATTTGGCTGAACAAGAGTATAACACAGAATACTTCCTATAAAGCTTTATCCCTTTCCTCATTCTGATAGCTGCATGAGGTCTCATTAGTCACAGTGGTAGAGAGAAGCAAATTCAGCAATATTTTCCAATACCATTTTCTCATCGGAAAACAAAAGTGGTTTTCTATATAATTTGGAATGTAATTGCTAAAACCTAAACAGTTACACCCTTGCGTAGAGGATTTACACACTAATGCAACCAATACATTGAACATTTTTTTTTTTTTTATTATGTTTTAAAGTGACATAGTTGTCCTTCACTACAGAACCCTGCAGTAACTTAAAGCGGAACTTCACTCTCCCAATCAACATTGACCATTTAGAATCCTCATACTGCCAGTATAGTAAATTGATAGGACAGTATATAACAGGGATAAGCAATTAGCGGACCTCCAGCTGTTGCAGAACTACATTTCCCATGAGGCATAGCAAGACTCTGACAGCCACAAGCATGACACCCAGAGGCATGATGGGACTTGTAGTTTTGTTACAGTTGGAGGTCCGCTAATTGCATATCCCTGGTATATATTATTTACTTGTGTTAAACTTTCTTTACATTTCTTCAGTTATTTCCTGGTTTCTGAGCAAATTATGTCATACATCCCAGGAGCCTTCAGGAGGGGGAGGAGAGGCTCTCAGCTAAGCACACCTTCCTGCCTGCATGCCTGAGCTAAGGGCAAATGGATTCCAGGAAGTAATTGCTACATGAATCATCTGCCCTTACTCAAGATGACCATGACCGGAAATGGTAGGGGGTCATTTTCAAAGTGATTTCCCAATTTAAAAAAAAAAGCATGCAGACGTAGATGGATGGTTGAGTTTGCTTTAAATATTAAAAATAAATGAAATAGTGTTTTTTTTATTTGTGGTGCTCAGCAGTGTAGTTCTGCTTTAAGGGATATGATGAAGGAGCCAGTGCATGGCAGGGGATATAGGCAGCCAACAGTGTCGGACGTATTGAATGCTGGAGAGGCTTTTTGAGGCTGCAGTGCTAAAACAGAGGGTGGTAAGAAAAATGGCCTGCTAAAGAGGTGAATACAGTATGTTATTTTTTTATTGCAAGGGAGTGCTGGATTTAACCTTGACCTGACATTGTCTCTTTTTTTTTTTTTTTCTTCCACTTCAGTGAACACTTCATCGAGAGACTTATTTCAAACTTTGCAGCTCAATAATGTCCCTTCTCGTTTTCACATCATTGTGGTGTTCCTCTTCACCTGGTTTATTTAAATCTTTATTTTTGTGTCATCTACTTTCCGGTGAAGGAACAAACAAGAAAAGAATCTTCCATATATTCATTATAAATCTCATTAACCTCCCTAGCGGTAATCCCGAGTCTGGCTCGGGTTCAGTTTTTTCTGCTAGGAGCGGTAACCCCGGGCTTGCGTGCAGGATACAGGGGGGAAGTTACTTACCTTTTCCCCTGGATCCTGCGATGTCTCCCCGCTGTGTGAGCGAGCCGTCCGCTCGCTCGATTCACACAGTGCCGAGTGCCGCCGATCTCCGTTCCCTGCGACGTTCCGACGCACGGGAGCGGAGATTGCCGCCAAATTTAAAAAAGTTTAAAAACACACAACACATACAGTACTGTAATCTTACAGATTACAGTACTGTATACAAAAAATACACATCCCCTTTGTCCCTAGTGGTCTGCCCAGTGCCCTGCATGTCACTTTATATAATAATAAAAAAAAAATTTCTGCCTGGAAACTGGAGATTGTCCATAGCAACCAAAAAGTGTCCCTTTATGTCAAAAGTGGTTTTAGACCAGCTAGAAAACACTGATAATAAATTAGAATCACAATTTATCATCAAACAATAAATTTAATGACAGCGACTATTCTGTAACTGAGCAAATTTCAGTGTTTTTGAATTGATTACATTATTGAATCATTTTTATATATATTTTTATTATATTATAATTTATGATTTTGTGTTTCAAACTTTATCATACCCGGGATGTCTACTAGACTCTGGTTCGGACAGATTTAAGTGAGTTATTCATAAGAATTGCATGCCTACAATATAAAAACGCCAAATTTCCATGCAAAATAATTGTACCGCTTTCAGCACAAAATTCCAGCCAGAATCATACCGCCAGGGAGGTTAAAACAAAAATGAATCCCAGTTTCCACCCCCTAACTACTATCCTCCTCCCCCCTCCCTCTTTACCCTCCCGGTTTGTTATCGTTTTGTTACTAGAGTTCTATTTCTCTATATTGTCTAGGTCCCTCTTGTCTCTATCATCTTTTCAAGGTATTTATCAGATAATTTAAATTTTTCCCAGCATTCCCAAGCAGTGATGTATTTCTGGAATCGCCCTTTTTCTCTGCTTCCTAAATATTCCATTTTATTATAGTACTCTATCTGTTCGAACCATTCTCTCATACTAGGTTTTTCAGTTTGTAGCCATTTCTTTGGGATTAGCCCTTTCGCCGCGTTTAAGAGTTTTGGGATAATTGAATTATTATACTTTTTCTTTGACATTGTCTCTTTAACCCCTTCAAACCCACCGCAGCATCACTTTAAACTGTTTGAAACCCTTGGGGGCCGGAAGGATTCATGATCATTTGACCACTGTCAAAGTGGTCACGTGATCAGAAGCCAGTCCACCGGCAACTGATCTGTAGATTGGACATGCTTATTCATCATTCATCAAGAACTAAAGAGAATGACTCTCTCTTTTCCTTTCATTTTTATACAAAGCTTGCCTCCCAGATTTCAATCATACTTCAATATGTTTGTTACTACCACTAATAGTAGCATGGTCATAGCCATTAAATACTTACACTGTTCTTTATTTTTCCCTTCCCAGTACTCTGGAATACCATATTTTTACAGAACCCATTTGACCTTTCTACCCACATTCTGCTCCAGCAATCATTTCTGCCAAGTAGACCTTATCACTAGCAACCTGCTGCTGTAACAGAGCTTGATATGTCATATAAATAACTCTCTTGTTATGTATTATTCTGTGTTTTCTGCAGTAATATCTACCAAAGTAATAATCAACATTAATGATGTACCAAATGTCCCTACTAATGTGTAAAAGTCCAAATGGCTGTTAGAAAATGATACATAAATTATACATAATGACCGTATTTGTGTTTGCCAAAACATCTTTAAAGTGGAATCAAATTCAATCACAGCATTACTTACATGAGCAAAGTTCTAAAAAGGCTCTTGTTAAAATAATATAGTGTATACAATTGCGATACAAGTCATGTTGTAGTTTTAATGTTATTTATAATTACCTTTCCTTGGGTCCTGCGTGTTTTTTTTTTTTTGCAAAATACATAGTCTTCTCCGCTCATTTATATGGCTTCTCCTAGAATTGGACTAATGCCGCGTACACATGAGCGGATTTTCCGTTGGAAAAATCTTGGATGTTTTTTCCGACGGAATTCCGCTCAAGCTTGGCTTGCATATACACGGTCACACAAAAGTTAGCTGAACTTTCGACTGTCAAGAACGCGGTGATGTACAACACTACGACGAGCCGAGAAAATTAAGTTTGATGCTTCCGAGCATGCGTCAAATTATTTCCAAGCATGCGTAGGAATTTTGCACGTCGGAATTGCTACAGACGATCAGAAGAGAACCTGCTCTCAATCTTTTGCTGGCTGGAATTCGGCCAGCAAAAGTCCGATAGAGCATACACACGGTCGCAATTGCCGACCAAAAGCTCTCATCGGTCTTTTGCTGGCCGAATTTCCGATCGTGTGTACGCAGCATAAGGGCTCTGCAGGAACCTTGGAGGCAAGGGGGGTTGGCACTTCCTGACCTATGTATAAACAGAAAAGTCAGTGCTACTACCCATACACCACATAGATAGCAGAGCTCCCAGGTGCTCGATCCACAGTCGCTGGCTGAGTAGAGTAATGTGGAAAAAATGTTCCACATTCCAGTTGTTGCTCTTAAAATTTCTTAATTTTATGGAATAGCCACAGTAAACAAACGCAGATTAAGTCAGTTGATGCATTTCAGCCTATAAGGCCTTAGTCATAACTTCCTGACCTATGCAAATCTTTCTTGGCAGGGCAAGGGGTTTTGGCGTGTAGGTGGCTTCTTGGAGATGACAGGGACGGTGTTGGAGGCAGTAGTGTCTATTGCATAGAGGGTCAGAGGCCCGGTTTCCCCTGATGATAACTGAGAACTGCACTTAAAGAATGGGACTGTATTCAGGACCTGCGGCAGCCCACCTCTGATTCCTTCTCGCTGGCCTCCCCATTGTAGATGAACCCCCCATCTCTCTCAATTTCTTACCATTCCAGACCCCGTTATATGGGCAACTAAAGGGATAAAGACGTTAGGGGATATCACCAGAAGGGGTGAACTTTTGCCCTTTGCAGACCTCAAGCTGAGATTTAATTCACCTAATCCCCACCTATTTTGACACTTACAACTGTGACATGCTTTTACCTCCCAATTTGGCTCTGTTAAGGTGGAAATTAGGCCATACAGCTTAGAAAACATTTTGCTAGATGAGTCCATGAAAAAAACACTCTCTGAGTTATATAAAGAACTTTTCCCTGTTCCTCCTCCTTCGGTGGTTAAATGTACAGAGTAATGGGTGTAAGAGATTCCAGACCTTGGAGGGGAGGACTGGGATGATATGTGGAGTTTCCCCCTTCACCCACCTGGTCTGAGCAAGTGATCGGCTAATTCACTTTAAATTTCTACCTAGGATATACTACACACCGCCAAAATTAGCCATAATTTACCGGGGGGGGGGGGGTTGTATCGGCTAGACATTGTGTATCGTTCAGAATTAAAATGTGGCCAAATTTTCACAATAGTACAGAATTTAAACGAATCTGAAATAACGAAAAAATAATTCTTCTTTTTCGAATTCAAATAGTTTTCAAATTCAAATTAGAAAAGTTTTGAATTTAAAGTTTTACAATAAAATAGAAAAGAAAGGAATAGAATAGAAAAATAAAATAGAATAGAAAAGAAAATAACAGAAAATTAAATAATAGAATATAATAGAGTAAAACAGAATAAAATCGAATAGAAAATAAACGAACAGATTAGACTAAAATATAATAGAAACAAATAGAATAGAATAACATAGAAAGAATATAGCCATCTTCTGAAATTCAAACTTCAAATACAATCAATTTGAATTTGAATACATAAGTAAAGAATAGAATAGACTATAATAGAATAGAAAAAAATAGAATTAAAACAACAATATAATCGACTAGAATAGAAAGAATATAACCATTTTCCAAAATTCAAATAGAATCAATTTGAATTTGAATAGAATAGAAAATAGTTTTGAATAGAAAAGAAAATAACAGAATAGTATAGAAAATAACAGAATAGTATAGAAAAAAAACAACAGTATAGAATAGAATAGAATAGAAATAATATAATAATTTCCCAAAATTCAAACAGACTCAATTTTGAATAGACTCAATTTTGAATAGAAAAGAATAGATAAGAATAGGAAGATGTTATATTCATTCTATTCTATTCTGTTGTTTTTTTCTATATTATTGTGTTATTTTATATTCTATTCTACTCTATTCTTTGCTATTCTATTCAAATTTGGATTGATTCTATTTGAATTTTGGAAAAATGGTTATATTATTTCTATTCTATTCTATTGTTTTTTTTATTCTATTCTTTTCTAGTTTATTTGAATTTCAGAAGATAGTTATAATCTTTCTATTTTATTCTATTTTGTTTTAATTCTATTCTATTCCTTTCTATTCTATTCCATTCTATTCTGTTATTTTATTTACTGCCTTTACTATCCTATTTTTTTCAGTTTTACTCTATTATATTATATTATTTTATTTTCTGTTAAATTCTTTTCTATTTTATTCTATTTTGTTCTATTCTATTATATTCTCTTTGGAAATTGGAAAACTATTCAAATTTGAAAACTCTTCAAATTGGAAAATTATTCCAATTTGAAAACTATTCAAAATTGATTCAAAAACTTTTTGAATGCAAAAATTCTAATCTATTTGAATATGAATAAACAAAACAAATTATGAAAACAAATTAAACAGATTAAACAAATTTAACTAAACAAATTTATGTAAATAACAAATCAAAACAAATGTATTTGTTCTGCACATGTCTAGTATCCGCAGAATGCTGGTGCTGCTCCTTCTCTCTGGCCACCTTTGGTCATGTGTTTTTGGCATTGCCCGGTGGTCAGGGATTTTTGGACTGCTATTCTTCAGTGTATAACAGAAATCACCTCTTTACCTGTGTCCATGACAGTGGCAGTCTGCCTGCTTAGGTTGGTGGAAAACTTGGCGCCTACTAGGGCTCAATGTACATTGTTGAATCTGCTGTTGTATTATGCACGTATGGCATTAATCTTACATTGAAAAAATCCGGTCACACCTTCTATCTCCTACTGGAAAGGATTAAGTAATAAAATGTCTTCTAATAAGGACACTTACCTGTCCAGGGAGCCTGCAATGTTGCCCCCCCCAGGCTGATCTGTCCATCGGATCGGTGTAGCCGCCATTATTCTAACTAAGGGAAACCAGCAGTGGAGCCTTCAGGCTTCACCACCAGTTTCCGACTGCGCATGTGCGAGTCGCGCGGCGCTTCCTGAATGGCTCCGTCGTCTTCTGGGACACACACAGGTCCCAGAAGGCAGCGGGTGAGCAGCAGGAAATGATGCCCCTGGGCCACAGCGATGCTGGCACGGAAATACACAAGGTACTTCAATAAAGGTAGGGAGAAAGAAAAAAAATAATCAATAGCCAAAAATGAGTGGTGGAGGGGTAGTCTTTCCTTTAAGACCTAGTTGAAAAAGTCGGTGGAACTCCGCTTTAAGTAGGGGTTGTCCCAAGAAAGTTTGGCAGATTTGGCTATATAGCCCTACAACCGTTACTCAAGATATCTAGGGGCACAACAATTAGGGTATGATTACATAAATGGGATGGTGGTTGTTGGGGAGAATTGTGAGTTTATCTCTCACCTGTTGCATGGTGTCCTTTCTTGATCTCATTTGATCTTCTGGTCCTTAGGGACTCACAGTTTTGGATGCTCTCCCCTGGAGGGACAAGTTGTGATTGCCTATGATTCTATAGAGGGAACTGCATTATGTCTCTGGTTCTACTGTTATTATGTAAGCATGTTATTCTTTATTCCTGAGGGAAGCACAGCATTTGATGCAGTGGATGAACTACTTAGGGTGGTGCCTGGTAGGGGGGTGGTTAGGTGTTTTTGTGAGGAAGGTTTTTGTTTCTGTACTGAGCCCTGCATGGCTGAAACTTTATTAAAATAAATAAAAGTAAAAAAAATAAAAAAAAATAAATGACCTTTCCTTTTTAATCTGCAGCTCTGTAGTTTGGTTTTCTGTGAAATGCAATGCAATTTGGCAACCTGGAGGTGTTCTGTACAGAATGTGTACAGAACGCCCCCAGAAACATAATTTCCTGCTTGTGTGATTGGCTCACTGAGTTTCCCAGAAGTCTGCACTAAGGTGCAAGTCAGATTTCAGGCATCCCTGCAACAAAAATTTAATTTTTAGTGATACTCCCAATAGGAAATCACATCTAAAAGGATGCAGGCTCAGAAGCTTTCCTCATTACTGCCCTGCAGGTGCAGCAGCTGATTGATAATTATGAAACCACTCCCATTAGATTCACTTTCCCACATGGAACACAGACAAACACATAGGGATTTCCTCAGAATAACAAAAGGTAGGAATCTGCAACAACGTTTGTTCAAATCCTTGTAATGTACGTAGTTCACCCAGAGGAAATGTTTTTTTTTAACAAATGTGGGGTTACTCTTTAAGCCTAGTACACACTAGTAGTTTTTTTTCGGTTAACCCAGAAGGGCTGGACAAAAATAAAACTGAAAGCTTAGGAGGAGCCGTTGTACTAACTATCCAACGATAGTACAGTGATCTCTCTTGCTGTTCTATTGTGTACTGACAGGAGACCCCCCCCCCCCCACCAGAACACTCGGTCAGCGCTCTTTGACAGGGAGCCGATCGGCAAACCTTTTTCGGTCATGCCTCTTTGACAGAAGGTGACTGAATGGACTGACTGCAGTACATAGTTTCTATTGAACCCGCCGTTGCCGCCCAAAATTCGGGCCCTGTGTACTAGGCTTAAAGTGGTTGTTAAGGCAGCCCTCCTCAGCCCCCCTAATACTTATCTGAGGCACCTCTCTACCTAGCAATGTCCACGAGTGCCTCGGCCGTCTGGGACTCTCCCTCCTGATTGGCTGAGACACAGCAGCAGTGCCATTGGCTCCCACTGCTGTCAATCAAACTCAGTTAGCCAACCAGGAGAGAGGGGGGTATGGCCAAACCACAGCTCCATGTCTGAATTGATACACAGTCCTGCAGCTTGGCTCGGGTGCCCCCCATAGCAAGCTGCTAGCTTTGGGGCCACTCACCAGGAGGGAGGCGCCAGGAGCTCCAGCCAGGAACCCGAGTAGAGGAGAATCTGGGCTGCTCTGTGCAAAAACACCTCACAGAGCAGGTAAGTATGACATGCTTGTTATTTTAATAGCAAAAAAACAAGACTTTACAATCACTTTAAGTCATTTGTTGATTGAATACGTTCACACCAGGTGCCCTGATTATTGTTTTAACAATTCAGAGTAAAATAAAATAAAACAATACATTGTGTGTAGGTGTAGTAAAGGAGAAGGGCTTATCGGCTACCCTGACTGTGGCTCCAGAGGAAGACTAAAGCTGGGTACACATGAAAATCAGCCTCACAACCATTTTCAGTCAAACGAGCATGGTGGAAAACCAGCATCCGATCAGCACTTGCAGCCAATGGCCACGAGTTCTAATTACTGTGTTCTGGCGGGGTGGCAGTCCTCCCTGTCAGAACAAAAGAGCTTAGCGGGGGTGATCACTGCACTAACATCAGATGTGTTAGTATGGAAATCTGTACTTTTTTTTTTATCTGTGTACCCAGCATAAGCATTGGTGTGGCTGAAAACTCCTGATGTTCAACCAGGGTAAGTATGGGTTGGTTCATTAGCCACCCCACACCAGGCCTAACCAGTAAGTTTTAAAAGAAGGTGTTCTAAAAATAGCTAGTTAAATTCAATGCATTTGTGTATTTCCTTATCTTCACAAAGAGATTTTCTATCCTTTGCATTGTTTAGGCTATAACAATTCACCAGCTTCTCACTGCACTTGAATCTTGTAGAAGTAAGGGATAGAATTTTCAGTGAATCCTGGCTGGGAAAATATCAGAATGTCAGGGCCACAAAAGAATAAAATAGTGGCCCCATGAGATTGTCACCCCTAACACCCATTTGTTTTATAAATAAATGTTACTCTTAAAAGAGGGCTATGATAACTTTTAAGTACATGTCTCTCTATGGCTGCTTTGCTGGTTCTTTCTGTTTTGTGTTTCAGGTGACAAGCTGCCTGCTGTTTCTAGGAAGAGCACTGGATTGGTGACAAATCCTTTGGCGGGAAACATCTAGCCAATGAGTGTAATCTTTTTACTTATATCCTCTCCTGTCACTGGGCGGAGTCAGCATTTACCTCACATGACCATTTGTTGGTGTATTTGGTGTTATCCCTGTGAAAAAAAGGCAATTAAGAGTTCTGGATGTGCAGCCATTTCTTTCTTCTTTCCAAGTTTCCCACGGAGGCGGGCCAGGGCTGGCACTCTATGAAACTTCCCCAGTCTTTCATCATACACCTTGAACAGCGATTATTTTCTTTGTTACCAGCATTTACCTCAGGTCTGTCAGCTGGACTCACCTCTGGATTCTCCTCAGCCTTCCTTCTGGATCTTTTGACCTGCTCTCCCACCCTCCCTCCCCTTTTTCATTTCCCCCCATTGTGGTCCCTCTTTATGTGGGCAATGATGCCCACATTGTGGGTGGACAGTGGTTGGTACACTGTTACATGGTTGGTATAAGATACTGCTGCTTGAGTCTTAGTGACTAAGCATGTTGGTCTGTTATTGGTTACCAACAGTTCTGTTTGATATTGAAGGTCCATTTTTTTGGGTAATGTCACCCCCTTTGTGGGTGGACAGTGGTTGGTAAACTGTTATTTGGTTGGTATAAGATATTGCTGCTTGAGTCTTAGTGACTAAGCATGTTGGTCTGTTAATGGTTAACAGCGATTCTGTTTGATATTAAAGGTTAAAGTTAATTTTATAATTAAAATAGTTTTAAACCCAATAAAGGGGGCGCGGTATAAACTTTTCCACAATCCTTATTATGTGTATATTTAATATTTTAGGTATGTTCTTATGGTATGATGGGTGTTAATGGGGTGTACAATACCATGACCATAAGCAAATCTGCTGCTTTTTTTCTTGGTGAGAAATACCCCTATGTTCATGAGATGTCGGTCATTTGTAGCTCAATCAGGCAACAATCTCTTGTGTTTGGGGAAGGCAGACACTCACTGGCAAGCCATGGTTGAGGGGTGGACATTGACTGAATGGAATATCTGTTCCAATCCTACCTTTTCCCCAAAGATAGGCAACACCCCCAGCTGTGGTCTAGTTGCCCTGCCCTTCTCTATTCCACCCCCTTTATTGACATGACTTTGATCAGCTAGACATTTGTGCTGTTGTGTAACATTGTACTACTGTATAATGCTGGGCAATTGGGTTTGCAGAGGAAGGGCTTGAGTTTGTATCATTCACAATAACGTAATTGATTAATAACCAAAATATAAATTGCCTGGATTGTGAACATTTGGATGAAAGCAATGTTTTGGTCTTTTTTTACAATTTTGGTAGGCGTGTTACTTTACTTAACCACTTGACCACTGGGCACTTAAACCCCCTTCCTAACCAGACCAATTTTAAGATTTTGGTGCTCTCACACTTTGAATGACAATTACTCAGTCATGTAACACTGCACCCATATGAAATGTTTGTCCTTTTTTTTCACACAAATAGAGCTTTCTTTTGGTGGTATTTAATCACTGCTGGGTTTTTAATTTTTTGCGCTATAAATCAAAAAAGACTGAAAATTTGGTAAAACAAAAAAAATTCTTTGTTTCTGTTAAAATTTATTGCAGAGTATTGGCAAGTATTGGCAGAGTATTGCAGAGTATTGGTAGAGTATTGGTAGATTATTGCAGAGTATTGGTAGAGTATTGGTAGAGTATTGCAGAGTATTGGCAGAAATATTGCAGAGTATTTCAGAGTATTGGCAGAGTATTGGCAGAGTATTGGCAGAGTATTGGAGAGTATTGCAGAGTATTGGCAGAGTATGGGCACTGAGCTGGATCTTTAGTGCCCACAGCGCTGCTGCAAACAATCTCTCCCCTCTCCCCTCGCACTGTACAGATCGGTACAGAGAGGGGAGAGAGGAACCGGCGTCATGCATGATGCCAGTTTGTTTACAAGTGATCGCTCCGTCATCACGTGGTAAGTTACCAGCAGCCATTTACCGTGATCTGTGATGCGCCGGGTCTTCCGGACCTGATGGTTATGGATTTTTCTGGGAGCACGCCCCAGGGGGCGCGCAAGAGCAATATCCTGGGAGGACATCCATGGATGCCCTTCCAGAATAAGCCGACCGCGCTGTAGCCGTCTTTCGGCTATGGCCCGGTTGGCAAGTGGTTAATGCAGCAATAAAAGAAAAAAAAATGAATTGCAGTGGGGCCTAAGTTAGGTCTAGAGGTATGTAAAGAGGTGCAATTCCCACCCTTTCCTCTTTCCAACAGTCTGTATGACCAGTCTCCTGCAGCCTCTTCTCTTTGGTGCTCCATCCATCTGTTACATGACTTCATCACATACAATGTAAGACCAGCAGTTAGGCCCCATTCACACCTGAGCGTTTTGTAGCTTGAAGCCTGAAGCTACAAAACGTTGGAAGGGAAAAAATCAATTATTCTCTATGGAGATGGTTCACATCTCCACTCCAAAACGCCTGAAGCCAGAAGTTCCAAAACGCCTGAAGCTCAAACAAGTTCTGGAACTTTTTTTTTTAGACCGATTTATCGCATTTTTCTGTATTTTACGTTGGTGACCTTTTGACCTGCACAAAATCATGGCAAAACGGCGTAAAAAAACGCCATAAAAAACGCAGCAAAAATTGTGGGAAAAACATGGTAAAATTGAGCGTTTTTCTGCCTGAAAACGCTACGCACAGGTGTGAATGGGGCCTAATGAATTGGACAAGATGATAATGAGGGCTCACCTACAACCTGGAGCATCAGAGAGAAAAGAGAGTAGGGGGGAGGTAAGTACCGTATTTATCGGCGTATAACACGCACCGGCGTATAACACGCACCCCAAGTTTAGGAGGGAATTTTAAGCAAAAAAAGTTTTAGGAGAGAAGTTTAGGAAAAAAAAAAAAACTTACATTTAAGCGTCATTTGCAGCTTGCCCAGCGTCATTTGTAGCTTGCCCAGCGTCATTTGCAGCTTGCCCAGCGTCATTTGCAGCTTGCCCAGCGTCATTTGCAACCTGCCCAGCGTCATTTGCAACCTGCCCAGCGTCATTTGCAACCTGCCCAGAGTCATTTGTAGCTTGCCCAGCGTCATTTTCAGCCTGCCCAGCGTCATTTGCAGCTTGCTAGTGTCATTTGCAGCTTGCTAGTGTCATTTGAAGTTCGCCAGCGTTTAAATTTCCCGCCGCGAGAAATACCGCGCATGCGCGGCCGAAAAAGACCGAACCGCGGCCGAAAAAGGCCGAAGTGCGGCCGAAAAAGACCGAGCCGACTGTTCAGCTCCGCTCGGAGTCCCGCCTCCCTGCTGTTTCGGGAGCGAGCGCAGGGAGGCGGGGCTACGAGCAGAGCTGAACAGCCGGCTTCGGTCTTTTTCGGCCGCGCTTCGGCTTTTTCCGGCCTTTTTCGGCCGCGGTTCGGCCTTTTTTCGGCCGCGGTCGCCATTTTTCGGCTCTGCAACCGATTTTTGTCATTTTTTTGGGGGGTATCGGCGTATAACACGCACCCACGACTTTCCCCCGATTTTAAGGGGGAAAACGTGCGTGTTATACGCCGATAAATACGGTAAGTATTACAGCTTATAATTCTACCCCTAGGCGTAGAAAGCATTTAACCCTTACAGTGCAGGGGGTTGACAACAGTGCAAGGATATTTTATTTTTTTAATATCAGAGTTCAGCTTTAAACATCCATGTTACACAATTTTCCAGGAAAAGAAAGCAAGGTGTCAGAAATAATAGGAATAAGAGCTTGTGGGATATAAATGGTAATTTGTCCTCTTATAAAGAAAGAATGTTATCAGATCAACAGATTTACAGTTTGATGAAAAGACTGAGGTGAAGGCTTTTTAGAATGTTGTTTTCACAATAGATACCTGTGAATTTAAATGGTCCTATCCTTATACTTTAAAATTCTAGTGTGATGACTTCATTGTATTCTATCACCACATTCATAGCCTTCATATGGGCTCTTCAGCTTATGTCATTCTATTTTTGTGGTATAAATTACACTTTTTAATACTTAATGTTGATCTCATTGTTATCCTATACTTCTTTTCATTGTAAATTGATCTATTACTGACAAATGTATTGATTTAAAAAATATTCACAACCAATCGTATCTATAATAAGTAATATTCTAGTAAGATGCATGTTTGTATACACACTATGGAAACACTGCAACAAGCAAAAGACAATGCACTGATGTTGTGGGTGCATGATGCATCCACATCAAGTACAGTCCTAGAAAACATTAAAGCAACCATTCAGTATATAGTTTATTCAACTAGATCATACCTCCCAACTGTCCCTGATTTCGAGGGACTGTCCCTGATTTGGAACAAAGTCCCTCTGTCCCTCTTTCCTCCTCATAAGTCCCTCATGTTGGTCTGATCTGTATAGTTGTATATAAAATGAAACTTTTATCTAGAAAAGTGTTTCCCAGTGCTAAACCCTTCATTCAATTTTTAAATTGCTCCATTTGTACATTTCAAAAGCCAATATAAAGAAATAGTAGTGTTTAAAAAAGAACTTGTAGGTTTACCTAATCATTTTTTTTGTATATTTCCTCTTTAGGGGGGCGTGACAGGGGGTGTGTCCTATGCATACATACTTTTGCTAATAGGTGTCCCTTATTGCCATTTCAGAAAGTTGGGAGGTATGAACTAGATGAAATGTATTATGGGACTGCTGAGCCACCTGATGCTCAAAAATGGCAACTTGAGTGCAAAGTGCCTCAAGCATTTTCCACACATTATTGCAATGATCATAAAGCCTTGTAATGCTTCTAAAGGTTCTAGTTCAGGTCATTTTTTGGTTTTATTTTGGTTGGTAATGTACGGTAAATGCTTTCAGCAAATTGCTACCTATCATACTTAGAAGGCATAATCGTTGGGCACGTAGTCATATAGTGGCTGTATTTTACAAATGCACAGCAAAACACATTAACAAATAAGGCATGCAGTATTTTATTTCACTACATTATTTATTTAATTGTTAGAACTGTAAATGTTTTCTCTCTGCACAAGTTTTTTTTTTCTTTTTTATTTCATTTTTTCAACAGATCATTTGAATTAACTGCCTGCTGGTTATATGACCAATGTTTGCAGTATTTTGTGTATAAAAGTCAATTTACTAAAATGCATGAGTTATTATAACTGTGTTTATTTTCTCTCATGATAATTTTCTCATCAAAAATGTTTAATTCACAAACATAAATGGTACTTTAAAATGCTTTAGTTACCTTACCCTTTAGTGCATTTTATATCACTTTGGTGTTGAATTATTATTTACATGTGAACTAGTTATTAAAACATTGAGATACTTTATTTCTCAGGAATCATATTTTATCACCACCGAAAAATGGCTGATATTCCTCATTTTCTCAAAAGACTCTTAGAACATCACATTTATTTGCAGTATGAAACTAAAGACATTTCAAAGAGCCAAAACCTGTGTAATAATCTTTTTTTTTTTATACCCCTGGACTAATATTAAAGAGGAAATAGATAGATATTTTTTATTTCTTCATTTTTTCATTATTAGAGTGGAACTTTGGCCTCCCATTAATTATAAGTACATTTGCACATTCACACGGGTGATTCCAGGCCGTGTGCGTTTCGGGAAATGCACCTGCACCTGCATGAGTGTCAAATTGGGACCAGTGACTGTGTTCGTGCAGCCACTGCATTCTGATAGACACAACTGGGACTGCCTGCTGGCGGATGCGCTGGACACCCATGCATCCCATGTGCACAAAGATGGCTCTTTACATGGACGTATACATAAATAAACCTGTGTGAATGAGGCCTTACAGTTTTCTCTTATTCCCCCTGGAATATCCCACAAATACCTGTTGAACCTACCAGTGATGTCCAACTAATGCAGCTTCCTGTGATGGTGTGTTCAGAGTATAGTTGCCATTCTCATGCAGGGCCATCTTATTACCATCATGGGCCCACTGGGCAAAATAATACAGTGTGGCCCCTACCACCCTGCCCCAACTTATGCACCTACTTTCAAGGAATAAAGTATAAATAGTTAATAGAATTAAACATATATTTATTGGTACTTTCAATAAAATCGTTTTTAAACACGAGGAAAACAAGCCATAAATCAAAGACTAATCAACACAAAGGGTACAGTACAGGGAGAAGGCAGAAGGGCACAGTACAAGAGGGAGGAGGCAGAAGGGCACAGCATGGGGGGAGGGCAGTAGGGCACAGTACAGGGGAGGAGCCAGAAGGGCACAGTACAGGGGGGGACACAGTACAGGGCAGGAGTCATAAGGGCACAGTACGGGGGGGCAGGAGGGCACAGTACAGGGGAGGAGACAGAAGGGTACAGTACAGGGGGGAGAAGGCAGAAGGGAACAGTACAGGGGGGGTCAGGAGGGCACAATAAACTGTGACCTCTGTGCATCTCCTTCCCTCCTCCTGATAGGCGTCCAATTGCAGCGCCTGTCCTTTCAGCCAATCAGGTGGAGTAATAGACCCGTGCTTTCTGATTGGCAGAGAGGTGGTTTAGTGTTAAAAAAGCGAATATCCATTCACTTTTCTAACACGCCCAGGTGGACTCTGCGCTCAGAGTCCACCTTTTTTTAAGCCTATTAGAGCCTATGGCTCTAATCAGGTGCTTCAAAAAAAAAGCTGCCACTGTAATTCAGGCGCCCAGCATCCAAATGGGGCCAGATGCCTGAATAGGGGGTGGCAGTGGCGGCCATGGATAGATTCATGCATTGCATGAATCTATCCATTAGTCATAGAGAGGGGTGGCTGGAGAGAGGGGTGGTGCCCATGCGCATTTAATGGATGCACCGCCACTGTCCCTAGATGATGCCAGCTATAAACCACCGATAGCTAAACTGCAGGCAAAATTAAAGAAACTAGCACAGGTAGAAATTACATGAGTAGGTAGATTAGCTGCACATAAAATGAAGATCCTCCCCCAAATTTTGTACCTATTTAGGTCCCTTCACACCCCCTTAAAACAGGCATACTTGAAATCTCTCACCTCTTTATTGAGAAGATTTATCTGGTAGGGGGAAAAGTTCCGCTGTTCCCACATATCCTTAACAAAACACAGAAAAAATTATGGTATGGGGATGATTGACCTACAAGACTACCCCACAGTAGTGCACCTGGACCACCTGAAACACTTGCTTAATCATTCTGCAGAACAATTATGGTTAGATATAGAGAAAAGGCTTTATAAGACCTCCATCCTATGTTCTCTACTTTTTGCTGATTTGTGGAATCCACTAGAACTATCTGATCTCCCTCCAACCACTAAGGCGTCCATCTAAGCATGGAGAAAAATAACCAAAACCCCCTTGCAACTTTCTCAAAATCCTGACATAAAAATACCGCTCACCACACTAGAGCATCTCATACCAGTTATCACACTTGATAAGTGGACCAAATTTGGTATCACCTCACTAGAGGACCTCTATCTAGAAGGGAAACCAAATCTACCCCAAGACATTATAACCAAATATGGGCTGCCGAGTATCTCCTTTTTCACCCTATACCGCATTCACCACCTATTAGCAACTCTCCCATCACCCACTATCAATCTACATCCCAAAATCTGGCAGCTTTATCTGACGTCTGCAAAAAAAACATAAAAGGCACATCCCTAATTTACAACCTGTTACAAGATAAAACAAAATACTGTAAGACAATGCCTTTGCTCCAGTGGGAATCAGGCCTCAAGACCTTCTTCTCTGATTATCAATGGACCCAGGCTATCCACTACTCCCACAATATCACACACTGGGGGTTATTTACGAAAGGCAAATCCACTTTGCACTGCAAGTGCAAACTACAAGTGAAATTGCACTGAAAGTGCACTTGGAAGTGCAGTTGCTGTAGATTCAAGGGAGACATGCAAGGAAAATAAAAAAACAGCATTTTAGCTAGCACATGATTGGATGATAAAATGAGCAGAGCTTCCCCTCATTTCAGATGTTCCCCTCAGATTTACAGTGGCTGCACTTCCAAGTGCACTTTCAGTGCAATTTCAAGTTAACTTTGCACTTGTAGTTTGCACTTGCAGTGCAAAGTGGATTTGCCTTTGGTAAATAACCCCCACTGTGTGAAAAACTGGGAACTTGCCTTAAAAGTCTCACTCAGATGGTATCTTACCCCATGCAGTTTAGCAAAAATGTTTGACACATGCTCTTCACACACATTCCAACTGATATCTGACTGGTATTATAACCCCAGCACATCCAACGCTAGCTTTACTCAACTTTGGGTATAAACGAATTTCCAGTTATACACTGAGGAATTGTGGCCAATATCCTATTGTGTGCTAAACTGTGCATTATTAGGTATTGGAAACAAGACCTAGCACCAAATCCATCAGAAGTTGTGAATGCAACCCCCAAACATTTTCTATGGGAAAAGTCTATAGCTCTCCAACAAAAAACCTCTGTACATTCAACCTCACATGGAAACCTTGGAGCCTCAAGTACCCCTCTTAGGACTCTAGACTCATTTACACTCCTTTATACTCCTTTATACTCCGTAAACCATGCTTAGCAATTACTTGTTACACACACTTCTATTGAAATTTTTTTACTGCATTGCACATGTATTCTACCCTCCTTTACATAATATTAGCAACCAAATGTTTATTGTTTACTGTCCTAAATGTTACGTTATGCTTTGAGTTGCCATATTTTGTCATACCTTGTTGAACCTTTTAAAGCGGTGTTTCAGCTTAAAAAAAAAAAAAATTAAAAGTCAGCAGTTGAAAAAAAAGTCGCTGCTGACTTTTAATAAGTACACTTACCCTCCCAGGGCGCCCGCGATGTCGTTCGTGGAGGCCGAGATGTCCCTCGGCGATCCGGATCCAGCGCCGCCATCCTCAGTAAGGGAATGCGCGAGTCAGCGCGCGGCCTACTGCGCATGCGCGAGTCGGATTTGTGAATGGGGAACGCGATGTGTTGTGGGACACCGTTCCCATAACACACCGTGCCCCATTCACTAGAAGACGGAAGGAGAGAAGATCACCACGGCGCTGGAGGAGGCAGATTAGGACGATCTGCCTAGCAACAGCCATTTCTGGTAAGTAAAAAAAAATATGTTTTTTTTTTTTTTTTTTTTTTCCTTTGAAATTGTTACCAACATTTTTTAAAGTTTTGGTTTTCAGGGTATCCCACCACTTTAAGTGGCTCCAACCACATTTACATAATCTGTAAATCTTTAAAAACGCAATAAAAAATTATACTTTTTTTTTTTTAAAGTATAGAAGTAAAGTATATCTAACTTAGAGGTAGTGGCTGCATGAGTTTTCTTTTTGGAAATTAGACAGTCTAATGTATTTATTAAGAGACATGGCGAGTTTTTTGAAGTTGTAGTTTTTGGTCCTAATTTTTTGGAAAATGAAGAAAGTAAAAAGAAAAAATTCACAATTTCGTTTTTTGTTTTTTTAAATACTGTCACCAGTGCAGTACAGCATCATCATATAACTGGTGTGGTGGGGATCAAGAACACTGACTGGTGACAGTACAATAAAAAAATATATACATATATGATTTTGTTTTTTTCTTACTTAAAAAAATGTACGATTTTTTTAACACACTGTATCCAGAGCAATATAATGTTACCATAGTAACATTATACTACTCTGGGTAGATTGTTTTAAACATTATGTGAATTATTGATATTATTTTATGTTATTAAAATCTGTACTTTTATGACAATTTTTTGTACAGTAGTTTTTGGGTAACAAGAAAGTCCATTTACCTTTTCTTTTGGATTTTTAATTTTAATCTGAGGAATCTAAGAATGGTGATACTGTACTATGACCCAATAAGTATTTATAATAAGCCATATAAAACAAACAATAACCATATAATAGAAAAAAAAAAAACACAAACAGTAATTAGTTCAGCCCAGTATTCATAAAACATAATTTGGGTGGAAGCCGGGGGGGGGGGGGGGGTGGAGTGCACATGAAAGCTATTTCAGAATCTTGCCTAAAATGGTGGCATGATGCCAGCCAGCTACCCACAGTTACTGTCTCACAAACTGATTGCGCCAAAAACCCTTACCCTTTCCTGGTTGAAAAACTTGGGTTCATTTATTAAAACTGGAGTGCAAAATCTGGTGGATAGAAACCATTTGAACAAGTTGAAGTTAGAAGATGATTGGCTAACATGCACAGCTGCACCAGATATACACTCTCCAGTTTTAGTAAATCAACCTCGTTGTTTTTGAATCTTTCCACTGCGCCATTTTAAGACTTTCTTGGGTTTTCTTTTATGCTTTTTTAAGGGCAGCCATTTGGCACAGGATCTAAAAGCTACTGGAGATCTGTGGAGTAATGTTGCCCACTACAATGATCTCCAGCTTCTATTTAGAAGGATCACACAGGTATTGTATATAGTTACATTGGTCCAACCAAGATGTAAAAATTGTCATATGTAAACTTCAGGTTTAAGGCTATGGTTACTAAGACCTTCCTCACGTAGCTTTCCATGTTTGTATGTTCATAGTCATCACTTGCCATTGATCTGACGATTTTAGCAATTTTACACAAAGTTGGGTGGGCACCAATCCCCAACACAGATCTGTTACCAGATTTAGGATCAGCTACACATTTGTATGCAAGAAAACTCTTTATAACTCACATTCTTCAATATTAGAATTCAACTTGTACACAATTGTAAAAATAAATTAAAGAAAAACTAAATGAATGCTTTCCTTTACAGTTATCTTGAATGAATGAATGAATGAATAATTTGTATAGCGCTACAATGCGAACCGAATCGCCTCAAGGCGCTGTATTAGTGCTTTGTTGTCGAGCTTCTTAGAAGAGGTGGGTCTTGAGTTTTTTCCTGAAGACCTGATGGTTTTCTTCCATGCGGATGTAGGTTGGTAGTGCATTCCATAGCCGTGGTCCTTGGACAGCGAATCTTCGTTCCCCTTTTGATTTGTAGCGGGACTTGGGGATGAGGAGGAGGTTTTGGTCGGATGATCGAAGACTGCGATTGGGTGTGTAGCGTTTTATTTTCTCGAAAAGGTATTGAGGCGCGTCTCCATGGGTGCATTTGTGGGTGAGGCAGAGGGTCTTGAAAATGACCCGATTCTTTACGGTTAGCCAGTGTAGGCTCCTCAGGGAAGGGGAAATAGATTCCCAGGGTTTTTTTCCTGTTATCAGTCTTGCCGCCGTGTTTTGGATAAGTTGTAAGCGCGCAAGTTGATATTGGGGTAACCCTATGTAGAGGGAGTTTGCGTAGTCCAGTCGTGAATTAATGACTGTTCCAACTACCACTGCTTTGTCCTCCTTTGGAATGAAGGGGATGAGTCTGCGTAGAAGGCGAAGGAGATGGTGAGATCCGCTAACTACCGATCCTATTTGGGCATCCATTGACATTTCTGAGTCAAAAATGACTCCGAGGCTCTTGGCCTTGGTTCTTGGGAAGATGGTCTGTCCAAAGATGGTGGGAGGTGTCCAAGGGATCTTGGTTCGGGAGTTTTGGTTTGCCTGTAGAATAAGAAGTTCTGTTTTTGATTCATTGAGTTTAAGAGAGCTGGCGGTCATCCAGTCGTCTATCATAGTGAGGCAGTTTTCTAATTGCCGATGATGGTCTTTTTGTCCAGTGATCCGAAAGTATAATTGGGTGTCATCAGCGTATGAGTGGAAGCAGAGGTCTGACCTTCTGATGATGTTGAGGAGTGGGCGGATGTATCATGGCCCCACGGAGCAGGACCCTTTCTGTGAGGCCATATATATGTGTACATGCGGCGGGAAAGAGTTAACAGAGATATTTAATTATAATAAATGTATATATTATGAATAAGAACATATAAACTGAAAAAAGCATAAACTATGAACATTCAACCTAATTTTTATCATATACAAAAAAGCAAAGTTTTTCCATCAACGTTTGGCAGGTTCCACTGAATGATGTGTGATTGATGTTTGCTTATTGCAAGGGTAGTTTTTCAAGCACTTATGCCTGCAATAAATAATGAGGCATAGCAGTATGTGGTGAGCTTGCATATATTGACATTAAACTATTAGGAATGTAGAAAAATGGTAATTGTAATGGAAAACTGTTATATTGTTTTTGCTTCTCTTTTTCTGTTACTCACCTGCATAATGTGCCGAAAATAGATCTTGGTAGAAAAAGGAAGGAAGGTTCCCAAAAAAAAGCTTTTTGTGTTGATGCTATAATAAGAATAAACAAAGTATGCTCAATGTTTGCTTTATCAAATGAATAGACATCAATTTTGTTAACTAGAGTTGTGGATTTGAAAGTATGGATGGGCAAATTGATATACGCAAAGTTTTTTTGTCCATGAATCTGCCTCTATTGATGTATTTGTAGTCCTAATGAGGGGGACACATCTCAGCTCTTAAAAACACATTAAGCAGGCAAAGGCTGCCATTTTAATTGTTGAGAAGGGGGAACGTGGAATAGGAATAGTGTAGTTTTGCTTTTATTTATTTTTTGGTAGTGTGACTCTTATTAACCCCTTGGCACCGGCCTCTTGGTGCCTGGTCCTTAGAGGCGAGGGGCTGCATATTTGCATTGACTGCTGCTTATGCACTTGTGCTGAGAGCACACATGCTGCACGCTCCCAGCACAGTTACTGTTGACTAATTGAAAGCTCTCGATCCCTCTTTGCGATCAGGAGTTTTCGGACCACGTGACCACCATGACAGTCAATCACGTCGGTCACGTGATCTTAAGCAGCACCTTGCCTCCCGGCGTCATAAACCTCTTAAAGGGCCAGGAGGCGCCGGTGCCAAGAAGTTAAGCAGGTTTGGAGCATATGGGAGGGAATTCAATAAAACCGCTGCTCCGATTTTCTGCCGGTAATTGCTCTTGTTAATTCAAAAAATATCAAATTTGTTTCTGACAGCACCAAATTCAGGTATTTCTAATTTTCTCCACTTCTAAATTGTGGTTCAACATCTGCTCCAAATTCAAAATAAAGTACCAACAATTCATATGTTATGAAAGTGGAGCTAAAAAAATTACCTCCTGGCGGCCGCACGCATGTACTGTATGCAGCCACTTGGCGGGTGGGCTTTAACACCAAGCAGTCGCATATAGGCATCCCTATGTAAGCTCCCTGCGCACTTCCAGCACAGTAACTGGTGGATACCGGAAAGCTCCAGATGCATACTTGCAATCAGGAGCTTTATATCATGTGACCACTGTACCTACCAATCACCACATGATCAGAATGCCCGCCTCCGCCTACAGGCATTTAGAACTTCTTAAAGAGCTTGGAGGCGGCAGTGGAAAGTGGTTAAGACCAACTTTTTTTTTGGCATACAGGGACAGATTTTGCAAAAGTGCCTTGAAGACATTATAAAACTGGCACAGCATGCGCCAAATTCAACTACAAGTTCTAGACAGCGACATGAATTTGGGAACTCTGTGCCATTTTTAGAACCAGTTTTTATGGATTCCAGGGATAGTGTCTTTTTTACAGTTTACTGAAACTTTCAGGCAAATAAAAATATAATAAAAGGCTACAGGAGCTCTCTAAGTGTCCAGTTGACTCCGGTGGATTGCTGAACAGATATTCCACACAATGTATAGTTCAAAGTAAGAGTTTAAACAATGATTCCTCTATTGCATAGTGACATAAAACCACGACACCCAAGAAGATGTGACAGGCTACAACAGGAAAGATCCTCCACCACTGATAATACTGCCCCTTACCAGCTTGCTAGATCTCTTGTTTAAGGAGATCACATATGCCTGTGGCTTTTTTCCCCAGCCCTGGGTCTCTGTGTTTAGATAGCAAGGTGTTTCCTGATACTCCACTCAATCCACAGTGTAAATGGTATTCGCTTATTCCCCATGTAAGAATAGAAAGGCTTCCATAGCGTAATACCTTAAAAACATTTATTAATTAAAAACCAACTATATTGCATTTACAACTTAGCCGTAGGTATAAAAGTGTTTTTGTATAGTACTCGAGCCGGCCGGCTCTTGATCGCTGCCCGTTGTTTCCGGGACAAGCGTGGTTCGTGGTGACGTCAGCACGCCGCTCCTCCCTATGCCGTTTCGTCACAGATGACGTTTTCCAGGGACACCAGTTATACCAGTGTTATGTTATCATATTGACATAGCATAGGGTCATATGGAGTATTCATCACCTCCATTTTTCTGATACACAGTTAATACTTTATGTCACAATAGTTTTATTTCTGTATTTATTCAGCACAACGTTTTCTCTTATTCTGTTTATTGTGTGTGTCTCACATTAAGTTGCAGCAGTTTTTTTCTCATATTTTTTGATATCACTCTACGAGTGATACCAGGACAGCGCAGTAATATATTTTTACAAATAAAAATATATTAAAATTGTTTGAAAAAACAGTTTAAAGCTCTGTTGGGTTATTATCTCGCTTGATCAATGCAACTTTAAAGCAGATAAAATGTCACTATTTCTTGGGTAAATTTAGCAATGTTATCTTGCTTGGCAGAGAAGCTGATAATCTATTGTAGCTTTGAGGGACGTAAAAAATTACTATTGCTTGAGAGAGGGATTTTTCAGTTCTTTTAGTGGTATTCTTTTTTTCTGTAGAAATACTGGCACTCTATCAGGGGGGTTAATTTACTAAAACTGGAGAGTTCGAAATTTGGTGCAGCTCTGCATAGAAACCAATCAGCTGCCAGGTTTTATTGTCAAATCTTAATTGAACAAGGTGAAGTTAAATTCCAATATCTATAATTTAATAGTTAGTAATAGTTAAGTTATTATTAGTTAGTTATTATTTCAGATTTTCGAATTTTTGAGTTTTCGGATTCTCGAATTTCAAATTTACGAATCTTCGAATTGACCAATCTACGAATTTTCAAATATTCGAATCTATGAATATTCTGAAAAATTCGTTAAGCGGGTATTCGTTAATTCGGATATTCCCGAATTAACGAATTTGTCGAAATTTGGTAAAAAACTAATTTGGAACAAAACTAATTGCACATGTCTAAAAAGTTAGCCTTGATATATTAATTATCTCCAGTTTTATGAGAACGTTTTACATACATACATACATACATACAGTGGTGTGAAAAAGTGTTTTCCCCCTTCCTCATTTCCTGTTCCTTTGCATGTTTGTCACACTTAAGTGTTTCGGAACATCAAACCAATTTAAACAATAGTCAAGGACAACACAAGTAAACACAAAATGCAATTTGTAAATTAAGGTGTTTATTATTAAAGGTGAAAAAAAATCCAAACCACCATGGCCCTGTGTGAAAAAGTGATTGCCCCCTAAACCTAATAACTGGTTGGGCCACCCTTAGCAGCAACAACTGCAACCAAGCGTTTGCGATAACGTGCAATGAGGCTTTTACAGCGTCCTGGAGGAATTTTGGCCCACTCATCTTTGCAGAATTGTCCTAATTCAGTTACATTAGAGGGTTTTCGAGCATGAACGGCCTTTTTAAGGTCATACCACAACATCTCAATAGGATTCAGGTCAGGACTTTGGCTAGGCCACTCCAAAGTCTTCATTTTGTTTTTCTTCAACCATTCGGTGGTGGACTTGCTGGTGTGTTTAGGATCATTGTCCTGCTGCAGAACCCAAGTTCGTTTCAGCTTGAGTACACGAACAGATGGTCGGACATTCTCCTTCAGGATCTCTTGGTAGACAGCAGAATTCATAGTTCCTTTTATCACGGCAAGTCTTCCAGGTCCTGAAGCAGCAAAACAGCCCCAGACCATCACACTACCACCACCATATTTTACTGTTGGTATAATGTTCTTTTTCTGAAATGCAGTGTTCCTTCTACGCCAGATATACTTGGACACACACCTTCCAAAGAGTTCCACTTTTGTCTCATCGGTCCACAGAATGTTGTCCCAAAAGTCTTGGGGATCATCAAGATGTGTTGTGGAGAAATTGAGACGAGCTTTGATGTTCTTTTTGCTCAGCAGTGGTTTTCTCCTTGGAACTCTGCCATGCAGGCCATTTTTGCCCAGTCTTTTCCTGATGGTGGAGGCATGAACGCTGACCTTAACTGAGGCAAGTGAGGCCTGCAGTTCCTTGGACGTTGTTGTGGGGTCTTTTGTGACCTCTTGGATGAGTCGTCGCTGCGCTCTTGGGGTAATTTTGGGTGGCCGGCCACTCCTGGGAAGGTTCACCACTGTTCCATGTCTTCGCCATTTGTGGATAATGGCTCTCACTGTGGTTCGCTGGATTCCCAAAGCTTTGGAAATGGCTTTATAACCCTTTCCAGACTGATAGATCTCAATTACTTTCTTTCTCAATTGTTCCTGAATTTCTTTGGGTCGCGGCATGATGTGTAGCTTTTAAGGATCTTCTGGTGGACCATACTGTGTCAAGCAGCTCCTATTTAAGTGATGCCTTGATTGTGAACAGGTGTGGCAATAATCAGGCCTGGGTGTGGCTAGAGAAATTGAACTCAGGTGTGGACAACCACAGTTATAGTATGTTTTAACAAGGGGGGCAATCACTTTTTCACACAGGGCCATGATGGTTTGGATTTTTTTCACCTTTAATAATAAACACCTTCATTTACAAATTGCATTTTGTGTTTACTTGTGTTGTCCTTGACTATTGTTTAAATTGGTTTGATGTTCCGAAACACTTAAGTGTGACAAACATGCAAAGGAACAGGAAATGAGGAAGGGGGCAAACACTTTTTCACACCACTGTACATGCATAAGGGTATGATGCTTAACTGTCCATTCTTTCCTATTAAGCGTTTGCGTGACTCAGCATGTTTCAAAACACATAGCAGAAAGAAGTACTGGTTGTTAATTGTTTTATTTTCATTATTTGCTTTAAAGCAGTTGCAGGATGACTTTTTTGTGTGCTTGGATATGTAGCAATCCGTCACTATTTGTCTGTTCCAGTGTAATGCAAAGAGCACTGGGCATTCCTGTGTTAAATAAATCACCCAGGCTTCAAAGGGTTGAGAGCACTAACTATGTTACAGATTCTATGCAATTTTCGGCAAAGGTCAAAGATTTAAATGCAAACTCCAAACACATTTTTCCACTGCTGATTACTCATCATCAATAACAGCTTGAATTGAAACTATAGAATACATTTCTGCTGTGTCCATCTTCTCTAAGACACCGTAATTTAATTTCACATGTGACAGATTCACTTTAAATGAGCAGTCACAGAAAATTGTGATACAGTAAAAGGAAGGTTATTATTTGCGGTATATGGACTAGGGCAGGGGTAGGCAACCTTTTGAGCACAGTGCGCTGAAAAATGTTTTCAAAGAAATTGAGGGTGCTGATTTTATAACAAAAAAATGTCAACTTCACATTCTCAATCACGAAAAAAAAAATGTTTATAAAGCAAATGCTGTAAACTATTTGAGTACTGAGAAATTAAACTCCTGCAACTCAACACCTCAGATCACTGCCCCCCCTGCAAATCTGTTTCACCACTCCCCCCCCCGGCTCATCTGTCCCACCACTGTACCCCCTTGCTCATCTGCCCCACCACTGTACCCCGTGCACATCTGCCCCACCTCTGTAACCCCTCGACATGTGCGATTCGTTTCGTACAAATCAAAAATTTGTACGAATTTCTGTAAATTCGTACATTTGGGAGGATCCGAAATACGAATTGCTATGCTTCCGAATTTTGTACCAAATACGAAATATCGTTTACGAATTTCGGATCCAAATTCCGTTACAACGGAAACGTGACTGGTGTTTTGTTGACCAATCAGAGGTTTTCTTCTGCTGCTGAGTCAGGGTTGGGAAAATTACCTTTTTTAATATGGGTGTGGGAGACTGAATCGGACAAAATAAGAATGTTCGTTAATTACGATTATTCGTTATTCTTCGTTAATTACGTTTATTCGTTATGATGAAGTTAAAAACCCAGGAAGTCAGCACAGCACAAGGATGGTGGAAGCCCCTCATAATGATAAATTCATCATAACAAAGGTTTGTAATTGTTATGAAAAGTTTACGAACCTAACGAAAATTAGTAATTCGTACGAATCAAAATTAAATTTTGGACATGAATTACGAAATATGAATTAACGGCTAATACGAAACGGAACAGAATGAAATGAAATAAAACAAATTTGTTGACGGCGCATATATCTAGTAAACCCCTGTACATCTGCCCTACCAATGTACCACCCTACTTTTCTGTCCCACCACTGTAACCCCCTGGTCATTTGCCCCACCAATGTTCCCCCTCTCATCTGCCCCACCACTGTACCTCCCTGCACATCTGCCCTACCACTGTACCCCCCTGCTCCTCTGCCCCACCGCTGTAACCCCCTGCTCATCTGTCCCAACAATGTACCTCCTTTCTCCTCTGCCCCCCCACTGTACTTCCCTGCACATCTGCCCCACCACTGTACCCCCCTGTTCATCTGTCCCACCAATGTACCTCCTTTCTCCTCTGCCCCACCACTGTACATCTGCCCCACTTTGCTCTTCTGCCCAACCACTGTAACCTCCTGCTCATCTGTCCCACCAATGCACCTCCTTTCACATCTGCCCCACCACTGTACCCCCCTGCTCTTCTGTCCCACCACTGAACCCCCTTCTCATGTGCCCCAACACTAAACCCCCCCTGCTCATCTTTCCCACCACTGTAACCCCCTTCTCATCTGGCCAAACACCGAACCCCCCCTGCTCATCTGTCCCACCACTGTAAACCCCTGCTCATCTGCCGCATCACTGTACCCCCCTGCTCTTCTGTCCCACCACTGAACCCCCTTCTCATGTGCCCCAACACTAAACCCCCCCTGCTCATCTTTCCCACCACTGTAACCCCCTTCTCATCTGGCCAAACACCGAACCCCCCCTGCTCATCTGTCCCACCACTGTACCCCCCTGCTTTTCTGTCCCACCGCTGAATCCCCTTCTCATCCCTCCAACCACTGTACCTCCTGCACATCTGCCCCACCACTGTACCCCCTTGCTCATCTGCCCCATCAATGTACCCCTTTTGTCATCTGCCCCACCACTGTACCTCCCTTCACATCTGCTCCACTGCTGTATCCCCATGCTCTTCTGTCTCACTACTGAATCACCTTCTCCTAACACTGAACCCATCTGCTCATCTACCCCACCACTGTAACCTGCTTTCTCATCTGCCCCACCAATGTACCTCCTGCATATCTGTCTCACCTCTGTATCCCCCTGCTCTTCTGCACCACCTCTGTTCCCTCTGCTCTCCTGCCCCACCACTGTAACCCCCTGCTCATCTGTCCCAACAATACACCTCCTTTCACATCTGCCCCACTGCTCTACCCCCCCCTGCTTTTCTGCCCCAACTCTGAACCCCCCTTCTCATCTGTCCCACCAGCGTAACTCCCTGCTCTTCTGTCCCACTGCTGAACCCCCTTCTCATCTCTTCCAAACTGTACCTCCCTACACATCTGCCCTGCCGCTGTACCCTCCTGCACTTCTGTCCCACCTCTGAACCTCTCCTGCTCATTTTCCCAACAGCTGTACCATCCTGCTCATCTGCTCCAGCGCAAATATTTTGAATATATTATATATTGAGAATAATTACCACCAGGGACACAAGTTCTGGCTTAGTAGATCTAGAAAGACATTATTTATTTATGTAATGTTTATTAACAAATGTGAAGCAGGGATGAGATAAATTTTGGCGTCAGAGTTTGAGGGAAAGGCTGAACTAAATGGGCGTTTGGCTGGGCTGAACCTCTGGCTGCAGCGGGAAGTGAAATTATTAGCAGCATTATTACTACTGCTGCTAAATGTGACTGCTTGTTGCTCAGGGCTCCTGGTTGCTATGGGGCTGGCGACTGCTGGCTTCATAACAACCGGAGACTGATTCTTGTCCAACTCATTCAGCTGTTAGCTGGGGATTCAGGTCTAATATGGATTTTAAGGAAGACCGCACAAAACAATGGCCTTTTGGGTCTGGTGTGGATTTTAACCGGTTCCTGACCGGCGCACGACGATGTACGTTGGCAGAACGGCACAGACAGGCATAAGGGCGTACAGGTACGTCCTTTTAAGAATGCCACCGTGCCATCGCATGCGCAGCGGCGCACGTGCACACGCGCCAGTTGGGACCCCCGTGAGTCCGGTCGAGGGTCGTGCAGACTCGATCACCGTGGGGATACCCGCGATCGTCTCACGGGAAGGCTGAACGGGGAGATGTGGAAGTAAAGAGCATCTCCCCGTTCTGCCTAGCAACAAGTAACACTGATCTCTGCTCCCTGTGATTGGAGCAAAGATCAGTGTTCACTAAAACACAGCCACGCCCCCACAGTTAGTAACACACCCCTAGGAACACTAAACCCCTACACTGCCACCCCCTGGTTAACCCCTTCACTGCCAGTGTCATTTACACAGGAATCAGTGCATTTAAATAGCACTAATTGCTGTATAAATGACAATGGTCCCAAAAATGTGTAAAAAATGTCTGATGTGTCCACCATAATGTCGCAGTCACAATAAAAATCGCTGATCGCCGCCATTACTAGTAAAAAAAAAAAATATTAATAAAAATGCTACAAAACTATCCCCTATTTTGTAAACGCTATAACTTTTGCGCAAAGCAATAAATAATCGCTTATTGTGATTTTTTTTACCAAAAATATGTAGAAGAATACGTATCGGCCTAAACTGAGGAAAACATTTTTTTTTATATATTTTTGGGGGATATTTATTATAGCAAAAAGTAAAAAATAATGCGTTTTTTTCAAAATTGTTGCATTTTTTTGTTAATAGCGCAAAAAATAAAAACCGCAGGGACGATAAAATATCACCAAAAGAAAGCTCTATTTGTGGGAAAAAGAGGACATCAATTTTGTTTGGGATCCACATTGCACGACCGCGCAATTGTCAGTTAAAGCGACGCAGTGCCGAATCGCAAAAAGTGGTCTGGTCTTAAGCCAGCAAAATGGTCCGGTCTGAAAGTGGTTAACCACTTTCAGACCGGACCAATTTGCAGCCAAAGGACCAGGCCCCTTTTTGCGATTCGGCACTGCGTCGCTTTAACTGACAATTGCGCGGTCGTGCGACGTGGCTCCCAAACAAAATTGACGTCCTTTTTTTCCCACAAATAGAGCTTTCTTTTGGTGGTATTTGATCGCCCCTGCGGTTTTTATTTTTTGCGCTATAAACAAAAATAGAGCGACAATTTTGAAAAAAATGCATTATTTTTTATTTTTTGCTATAATAAATATCCCCAAAAAATATATAAAAAAACATTTTTTTTCCCCAGTTTAGGCCGATACGTATTCTTCTACATATTTTTGGTAAAAAAAATCGCAATAAGCGATTATTGATCGGTTTGCGCAGAAGTTATAGCGTTTACAAGATAGGGGATAGTTTTATAGCATTTTTATTAATATTTTTTTTTTTATTATTAATGGCGGAGATCTGCGATTTTTTTTGTGACTGCGACATTATGGCGGACACATCGGACATTTTTGACACATTTTTGGGACCATTGTCATTTTTACAGCAATTAATGCATTTAAATGCATTGATTTCTGTATAAATGACACTAGCAGTTTAGGGGTTAACCACAAGGTGGCAGTGTAGGGGTTAAGTATGCCTAGGGGTGTATTTCTTACTGTGGGGGGGCGTGGCTGTCAGCTAGTGAATGCTGATCTCTGCTCCAATCACAGGGAGCAGAGATCGGCGTCACTAGTTGCTAGGCAGAACAGGGAGATGCTGTTTATCTCGGCATCTCCCCGTTCAGCCGCTCCGTGAGACGATCGCGGGAGTCCCCGCGGCGATCGAGTCCGCGGGGACCGCGGCCGGACTCACGGGGGTCCCGACCGGCGCGGGAGCGCGCCGCTCCCGGCGCGCTCCCGATGGCACGGACAGGCGAAAGGAGGGACGTATATATACGCCCTCCTGCCTGTACGTGCCATTCTGTCGACGTATATCGTCGTGCGCCGGTCGGCAAGTGGTTAAGGAGGAATCATGTGTAATGAAAAAAAGAGTGGGATTGTCCCCATAAACTATACTAGAACCTTATCCACGCATGCAACCTGGCTGGCCAAGAAAGGGGGGGGCATGAACCCCTTTCTAATTTATACTAGGCCAGATTCCCTTAAACTACAACTAAGGCAAAACTTTATTTTTAGTTTTGGATATAGTGGAGTGAGATTAGGTTATCTGTCAGTTCTTATTGCTGTCTGTGCCCCCGTTAAGGGAGATTCATCCTCTCTATTTGTCCTGTTTACCATTATCAAGTGAAAGTAAAACAAAAAACACAAATTTTGGGTTGTCCCCAGAAAGTTTATAGAGGGAAAATCTTCCAATGGGCACACTAGTTCTGGTGACCTGGGGGTCCCCAAGAGATTCCCTTAATTTGCAGGAATTTCTTTTCACTTCCTGTTTGGCTATGGGACTGAAAGTGAAGGTGAATCTCTCCAACGGGACACAGATGGCAAAAAAAGAAACTGACAGGGGTTAAAGCCCTCCCTTACTCTATCCAAAAAGAAAAAAGTTTTGCCTATAGTTTAACTTTAATATAAGAAGGGTACCTTGCCAGGGGGGATGGGGGGCACACTACCCCACTGTTTATGAGGGCAAGGACCTTTTCCCCATTTTAAAATGATGCTCTGGACTCAAGCAAGCAGCTAATATCACAGTTCAGCATATAATATACAGCAGAACTTTTTTCTCAGAGAATAGGTGCATTAACTCCCCATTTCCGAGTCACTCCTTTTCTCTGCCACTCCTTGGTTCCACCCCCTACCCACCTCCCAGTACTGCCCGTTTAGAGTATACAGAGACAAGCATCATTTTGTGGTCCTAAGAAAAGCAGTACAATTCCCTTGTAGCCAGTAACAATATAGCCTTCCCCCCTCCAGCAAAAATAGATCCCCCTAACAACAATGGACCACCCGCAACAGTAGACCGCCGGCAGCAACAACAAATCTCCCCACAGCCAGAATCAATAGACTCTACGTCATCCAGCAACAATAGATCCCTACCTCAACAGAAGATCCTTTGCAGCAACAACTGACCCCCCAGCAATATAAGACTCACCCCCAGCAACAGTAGGTCCTCCACCAGCAACAATAGACCCCCCCTGCAAAAATAGATCCCCTCCACCTAGAATAAATCCCCCAGCAGCCAGCATCAATAGACCCTGCAGCACATCCCAGCACCTCTTGCTATTACATACAGTCAGTGCTGGTGGTGGCAGAAATGCATTCCCCCATGTCCCATCTGAAAAAAAGCCCTGATTTACAATATATACTGTATATACGATTTGTTGGGCAGTTTTGTAATCAAAGCACCACTGCAAAACATTACATTTGTCATAGATCTGCAGCTTCACTGAGAATCTGTTCCCACAGACCAGTAGAGGCATGCTAGTACATGCAAGTCACTTTCTGTAACTTGCAAGGTTACTAGTATCCCACAAGACTTGTGTCTAAGATTGATTTACTTCACCGGATGGCCCCTCCCTCAGCTATATAACAGCTGTCATCGAGAAGAAGCATCACTCCATCCCATGGAGGTGGGGCTATTGCGTTTTCTTTTTTGCGTTTGTCGGGCATTGTGAGATGGATTTGCGGGACATTTTTATTTTTTTATTTTTTATTAAAGGACTTGTCCCAAAGTGTCTCTTGTCATTTTTACTATTTTTGACACTTTTTTTGTGAATTGGTAGGGGTACAATGTACCCATTACCGATTCACATAGGGAGGGTGGGATCTGGGGGGCCCCCTTGTTAAAGAGGGCTTCCAGATTACGATAAGCCCCCTGCCCGCAGACCCCCACAACCATGGGGAAAGGTGGGATGAGGCCCTTGTCCCCATCAATATGGGGACAAGGTGCTTTGGAGGTGACTCCAAAGCACCCCCCCCCATGTTGAGGGCATGTGGCCTGGTACGTTCAGGAGGGCGAGCTCTCATCCCCCCTCTTTTCCTGCGGCCTGCCAGGTTGCCTGCTCTGATAAGGGTCTGGTGTGGATTTTGGGTGGACCCCTACGCCATTTTTTTTTAAATTTGGCGCAGGGTTTCCGTTAATATGCATACCAGGGCATGGTATGGATTTTGGGGGGATCCCCACGCATTTTTTTTTCAATTTTGGTTTGGGTTTCCTCTTAATATTCATACCAGACCCAAAGGGCCTAGTAATGGACTGGGGGGGGGGGGGACCATGCCGAGACCCGACAATTCATTACAGCCGCGATCAGTTTTAAATTACTTTTTTTTCTTTAGAAATTTCATTTTGTTGTGGTATTGTTCTAAACATGGGAAAACTGTGCCTCTTTACAGGCATACTATAGACACCCCCCCCAGGCACGATATTTAAAGGAATATTTCATGTTTATTGTTTCACTTTAGGCATTATTAAAATCACTGCTCCCGAAAAAAATGGCAGTTTTTAAAACTTTTTTTTGTGCATTGATACATGTCCCCTGGGGCAGGACCCAGGTCCCCAAACAATTTGTATGGCAATAACTTGCATTATGCACTTTAATATGAGCACTTTTGATTTTTCATGTTCGTGTCCAATAGACTTTAACGGTGTTCGTGTGTTCATCCAAATTTTTTGCCTGTTCGCGGGGGTGTTCGGCTCATCTTTATTTATACCTTATGTTGTCGTACAATGCTGCTTACTGAGATGGCCAGCTATAGATGGGGCAGTGGCACTTTCTTTGTATCACTGTGTATTGGTCAGGCAATGCACTGACACCTTCGCAGCCCATGAGCAAAATGCATGTGCTTCCACAGTGGATACACTTATAAGTTATGCGGCGTAGACATGCTCTGACTTTCCGGCGGGATTGTCCGCTGGACCTAGTTCAGCGGACAAACCGCCGGACTTTCCAGCGGAGGTCCGCCGGACTTTCCGACCGTGTGGACTTGCCCGCCGGAGTTTTGTAACTAACCCTCAAACTGTGTTTTCAAAAATATTATTTTTGCTTTTTTATTTGAAGGGCCCCCAGATATTCCAGCTTATGCCCCGTACACATTGTCCGCCGGACCTAGTCCAATGGACAAACGCCAGACTTTCCAGCGTAGCTCCGCCGAACTTTCCAAACTGTGGACTTGCCCACACACGCCCGGACTTCTCCGGGGGACAATCTGCGGGAAAAAGTCCACGGGACTTTTGAAATGAACGGACTTGCCCACACACGGAGCTAAGTCCGTTCATTTAGAACGTAACTGCAGGTAGACGGGACTAGCGAAGGCAGTCAATGCCGCCGCCTCGCTAGCCCCGTCACCTGGTATGGATTTAAAGGGGAATCCCTACGCTGAAAAAACGGCGTGGGGGTCCCCCCAAATCCATATCAGACCCTTATCCGAGCACGCAGCTCGGCCGGTCAGGAAAGGGCGCCCCCCTCCTGAGCCGTACCAGGCCACGTGCCCTCAACATGGGAGGTGCCCTGGGGAAAGGGGGGCCATGCGGCCCCCCCCCCCACCCCAAAGCACCTTGTCCCCATGTTGATGAGGACAAGGGCCTCTTCCCGACAACCCTGGCCATTGGTTGTCGGGGTCTGCGGGCGGGGGGGGGGCTTATCGGAATCCGGGAGCCCCCTTTCATAAGGGGACCCCCAGATCCCGGCCCCCCCACCCTATGTGAATGAGTATGGGGTACGATGTACCCCTACCCATTCACCTAAAGGAAAGAAGTGTAAATAAAAAAAAAACAGGACAATTTTTTAAAATATTTTATTGCACAGCTCCGGGGGTCTTCTTCCGTCTTGGGGGGTCTTCTCGCCGGACTCCTCCGCTATCTTCTGCTCTTTTACCTAGCTCTTTCACTAGCGGAGGAGCCCGGCTTTCTTCTTCATCGCCGCCGTCGTCTGGGGGTCTTGTTCCGACTTCGGGGGTCTTCAGGGGTCTCTTCTGTTCTTGCCGGTGGCCGGGGCTTCTGTTGCCGTTGTCGCCGCCGCCGCCTTCTGCTTCTTGTTTTTCTTTTTTCATCCGATGTTGACACGACGCTCTCTCTGGCCGTAATGGCAGAGACACGCTGTGATGTGACTTATATAGGGACAAGGGGTGGGTTACATGCTCATGTCACATGGTGACCCCGCCCCCATATGATGTCACAGTCCCAGCATCCTCCGGGGGAATTCTGAATATGGCTTCAGAATTAAGGCCTGGGGTCACGGTCTTGTTCTCTTCAGCAACTCCTTGTAGAAAGTTAATGAACATTAATGTGTTGATGTGTAAAAGGTATACCTTGTTTATATGGGAACAAGTAAGACTCTGAGTTATCTTGCTCTAAGTGGGCTTGTTAGTGCTAAATAATTGGACTGTCTTCTGGAAATGTACAGAGTCCTGAAGGTACACTGTATTACCAAAAGTATTGGGGCACCTGCCTTTACATGCACATAAATTTAATGGCATCCCAGTCTTAGTCCGTAGGGTTCAATATTGAGTTGGCCCACCCTTTGCAGCTATAACAGCTTCAACTCTTCTGAGAAGGCTGTCCACAAGGTTTGGACATTTTTGACCATTCTTCTAGAAGGGATTTTTTTTTAGTTCACGCACTGATGTGGACAAGAAGGCCTGGCTCAAAGTCTCCACTCTAATTCATCCCAAAGGTGTTCTATTGTGTTGAAGTCAGGACTTTGTGCAGGCCAGTCAAGTTCCTCCACCCCAAACTCGCTCATCCTTGCCTTTATGGACCTTGCTTTGTGCACTGGTGCACAGTCCTGTTGGAACGGGAAGGAGCCATCCCCAAACTGTTCCCACAAAGTTGAGAGCATGAAATTGTCCAAAATGTCTTGGTATGCTGACACCCTAAGTGTTCCCTTTGGACCCTACGAACTCTACGGACTAAGACCAGGATGCCATTGAAGTCCATGTGCGTGTAAATACAGGGGTCCCAATACTTTTGGTAATATAGTGTATGTATAGGGTTATATAAGTGGGTCTCGCTGTTATTAATGAGGGATAAGTCATATGTTAATGAATTTATTTGCATAAATGCGCAAAATAGTATAAATATATCCTGAAATGTAAACTATTCCTCTTTGTCATTAAAGTGTCATGTATATACCCAGTGGCGTAGCATGGGGGGGGGGCAAAATTTATAGGGGAGCAGTGGCAGGCGGCAGGTTACCGGCAGCTCTTCTCCTGCACTCTAGGAGACCGTGAGCTCTTGCGATTCGCTATGAGGAAGAGGTTGCGGTGCAGTCCCGGCTTAGGCTGACACAGCAGTGAGTAAATGAACACTGAAGACCTGCCTGTGCCTGTCAGTGTGCTCCTATGCTACCCCGGTGTTTCTCGACAGGACACCGGCACTCTGACCCTGCACGACCACCCAAGAACTGGAGGAAACCAGGGGCCAAGATGAAGAGGATAAGGCATCATCCATGCAGACAAAAGCCCCGCATCAACCGCAGCTGCATGGACATTGTGACTACTCCTCTACAGAGGAAAGCTATGTACAGGAGGATGGCAGCCAGAGGGGGGCTGGGGCTGAGCTCTGAACTGGAGTCTGTGGGAAAGAGAACTTTGTATTTGGGGGAGAGAGATGTACACAGCGCACCCCCCTCAACCCTTCAAGCCACACACAGCGCACCCCCTCAACCCTGCACGCCACACACAGCGCACCCCCTCAACCCTACATGCCACACACAGCGCACCCCCCTTAACCCTGCATGCCACATACAGAGCACCCCCCTTAACCCTGCACGCCACACACAGCGTACCACCCTTAACCCTGCACGCCACACACAGCTCACCCCCCTCAACCCTGCATGCCACACACAGCGCACCCCCTCAACCTTGCACACAGCACACCCCCTCAACCTTGCACTCCGTACACAGCGCACCTCTAAACCCTGCATACAGTACACAGCACACCTCTCAACCCTGCACTCCATACACAGCGCACCTCTGAACCCTGCATTCTGTACAAAGCGCATCCCTCAGCCTTGCATTCCATACACAGCGCACCCCTCAACCCTCATTGCTAATAATTAATTTTAGTTCTTCTTTTCTGTCTATTGGCGGGTCCCATCACTTCCGCAGTCTGTGGTGTGCAGGCAGTGAGATGATGTGCTGTAACCTTAAGCAACAAATCAGTGGGTTGTAATGATCTGCTGTAATCTCTAGCAAGCAATCAGTGAGCAATAATAATTTGCAGTAACCTCTAGCAACCAATCAGTTTGTAGTAATTATGTGTAGTAACCTCTAGCAAACAATGGGTCAGCGGTAATTATGTGCAGTATCGTCTAGCAATCAATCAGTGAGCAATAATAATGTGTGTAGTGGACAGTGTAGGAATCAGGTGGGTCAGTGTAGTGGTCAGTATAGGAATCAGGTAGGTCAGTGTAGTGGTCAGTGTAGGAATCAGGTAGGTCAGTATAGAAATCAGGTAGGTCAGTGTAGTGGTCAGTATAGCAATCAGGTCAGTTTAGTGGTCAATGTAGGAATCAGACAGGTCAGGATAGGAATCAGGTAGGTTAGTATAGTGGTCAAGTAGGTCGGTATAGTAATCAGGTTGGTCAGTACTACTGTACTAGCTGAAGGGACTCAGAGTGCTAAAAATCAGTGGATTAGGGGGCGCAAATCTCTTGCCTTGCCCCGGGCGCTGACAACCCACGCTATGCCACTGTATATACCTCTAATACAATTGGATTACATTTTTACCGCACAAAACCGTGGTCTAGATGCTTCTACACTTTATAAATATATAGGGTTGTAAAAATTATAAATAAGATGAAATTCTCTAGAAATAACTTTAATTTAACAAATGCAAATACATTTAAAGTAACAAATTCAATATGTCAAAGCACTATCATCATTATTTCAGTTTTTAAGAATTTGCAATGTTAATGTGTGTACTGTACACTGGTCATTGACAAGACAAGAAACATTAAGTACCATAGGTTTGAAATGCTGTGTGCACTGCTAAATACAGTGAAGTCTTTTAGAGAAATGAGTAAGACAAATATTTGATATGCTCTTAAATCGATATAGAAATCTACTGTTTATTTGCACAGTATAATTTTGTGATTATCATTGTCTGTAGAAAAAAGCAATTCAACTCTAAAAGACACTTCTAATCCAGCCCAGGCTTCATTTTATGGTAATGTAAATAACTAGAAGCCTAACGTTCGCTACTATGGTTTCTGACAATAATGTTCTCCATCAGAGATTAGTCCGCAGCTTCTCTGGACAGGAACATTCTGTGTACAGAAAGAAATAATTCAATACAACAAGGTCGAGACAAGGCAACATAAACCATAAATCTGTTATTTTAAGGGGGTGAATTGTGATTTTTGTATATATTCTTTCTTTAGTTGTAATGGTACAATACATTCCAGGAATAAAACACATTTTTTTTCTTCCTTTGCTAGGTAAATAGGTAAAATTGTACAATAATATTTAGCATTCTTACAAAAAAAACAGCAAATGCAGCCCTAATCTCCTTTTCACATGTACACTATATTGCCAAATGTATTGGGACACCCCTCCAAATCATTGGATCCGGGTGTTCCAATTACCTACATGGCCACAGGTGTATAAAATCAAGCACCAAGGCATGCAGACTGCTTCTACAAACATTTGTGAAAGAATGGGTTGCTCTCAGGAGCTCAGTGAATTCAAGCATGGTACCGTAATAGGTTGCCACCTGTGCAATAAGTCCATCTGTGAAATGTACTTACTACTAAATATTACACTGTCAAATATTAGTGGTATTATAACAAAGTGGAAGCAACTGGGAACAACAGCAACTCAACAGCAAACAACAGCAAATATTGTGAAAGATAATGTTACGCTGAGTAAATTGATACCCAACGTGTCACGCTTCAAAATTACACCCGCTCGTGGAATGGCAACAAAATTTTACCCTTAAAAACCTCCATAGGCGACATTTAAAAAATTGTATCGGTTGCATGTTTTGCGTTACAGATGAGGTCTAGGGCTAGAATTATTTCTCTCTCTCTACAGATCGCAGCAATACCTCACATGTGTGGTTTGAACACTGTTTTCATATGCGGGCCCTACTCACGTATGCGTTTGCTTCTGTGCGCAAGCTCGGCGGGACGGGCGCGTTTAAAATTTTTATTTATTTTTTCTTATTTATTTTACCTTTTACTTTTTATTTTTACACTGTTTTAAAAAAAAAAAATGTGTCACTTTTATTCCTATTACAAAGAATGTAAACATCCCTTGTAGTAGAAAAAAAAATTACAGGACCTCTTAAATATGAGATCTGGGGTCAAAAAGACCTCAGATCTCATATTGACACTAAAATGCAATAAAAAAAATAAAAATAAAAAATAAAATGGCCCTTTAAGAGCTATTATTTTTGTACAGGATTTATATAGCGCCAACAGTTTGCGCAGTGCTTATAGCTATGGACGGAAGTAACGTTATGACGTCGCTTCCGCCCTGCAGTGTCATGGAGATGGGTGGGGACCATCTTCCCCTCACTCGTCTCCATGTCAGCCCAGGGGACAGACGCGATCGGGGGGCCAGAGCCGTCGGCAGCGGCGGAGGGCACCGGATCGCGGCGGGAGGGGGGCCCTCTCCCGCCATAGATAAAAGTGATCTTGCAGCGAATCTGTACAAGAAGTACAACGGCGTGTGTTGGTCCGGAAGTGGTTAAATCATAGTTCTCCTTGTGCACCAAAGCTTCCAACTCACCTATTTTGCCTGGCAGACTTCTGTCATTGGTGAACAAACACTTTAATTCACTGTCACATTTTACACACGTATTTTGCATATTTTTTAAATTTAGTTCAAATAGTACTATTTCCAGTGGTTATTTGTAACATGGGAACTTTCATATCACCTGCCATAGCCCTTCCCAATCTTCCCTTTTTACATATATAGACTAGTAAGTAGTTCAGAGAGCCCTTTATTAGTCCATACATTGGTATAATCAGCTATGCATGGTAAGTTGATTTCCGGGTATTGACACGCTCATCAGTACTTTTCACTGACAGACAAGCATCAAGGATAGGCGTTGTCCATGTAAGGGGAGGGGGAGCGAATGACAATTATGACATCAAAGTGGAAAGTCAATACAAAGCTGACTCCAGAAATATAGAAACATGAAATTATATGTCAATCTCATCTTTTTTTTCCTGTAAAAGCCATGCTTTGCTTCTCCTCTTCTAACACCCTGAGCCCTTTTTGTTGCTCCAGTAATGCAATGCCACTCTGATCAACAGAGTTTTGTCAGGAGAGAGAAGCAAGAATAAAGTCTAATGCTGCGTACACATGAGCAGATTTTCCGTTGGAAAAATCTTGGATGTTTTTTCTGACGGAATTCCTCTCAAGCTTGGCTTGCATACACACGGTCACACAAAAGTTTGCTGAACTTTCGACCGCCAAGAATGCGGTGACGTACAACACTACGACGAGCCGAGAAAATTAAGTTCAGTGCTTCCGAGCATGCGTCAAATTGTTTCCGAGCATGTGTAGGAATTTTGCACGTTGGATTTGGTACAGACAATCGGAATTTCGAAACTTTTTCCAACCGAAAAATTGAGAACCTGCTCTTAATCCTTTGCTGGCTGGAATTCCGCCAGCAAAAGTCAGATGGAGCATACACACGGTCGCATTTTCCAACCAAAAGCTCTCCTCGGACTTTTGCTGGCGGAATTTCCGATCGTGGCATAACTTTTACAGGAAAAGTCAAGATTTCCATAGCTTAAGATGCCTATATATAAGAATCTATTAATTCTTTGGAATTTAAATTTTCACTGGTTGTCACTGGTTGTCATCTGTTTATACTTCAAATCATATGCTCCATAATGTTAGTTATGGGCAGCAGTCATGCTCTTGTGTATCTATATCTTCGAGAGTGCAGTGGAAAATACTTTTTTTTTTTAATTCTCTACTGTAATCAGGCAAAAAAAACACTTGTAAATAGAACACATCAAGAAGTGTAACACTGTATATATAGTAGCACTAACACTGGAATCCAATGATCAAGATGGATACCCAATTGGCATTGAAGATGGGTATGGAAATAAAAAACAAGCTCTATAAGATGGTAACAATGCAAATCGAGGTTTTCATCAAGAGTGTCCACAAATAAAGTTGCTTGATAAGTTAGTCCTTAGTGAAATGAACAGTGATGTAAGTAAATGAGTTAAAATAAACGGAGTTACATAACGCAGTTACCTTAGAGGGTAACAAGTAATCTAACTGATTACTTTTCCCCTCATGGTAACTCAGTTCCCATTACTTGGGCAGAGTTACCTCAATTACATCTATTGCCACTAGATGGCAGTAGTGTAATTCCGGTGTCCTGCCGAAAAAGTTCCCCCGCCGGATAAGGACCCCCTGTACTGCGCAGGTGCAGTGCTTACGCAGTAAAAAGGAATACGGAGCTTACAAAAATTGCCAAACCTAAACAGCTCTGAGTGAACTCTACAATGCGCAGGCGCAGTTAACATTAAATTGTACGAGGCGATACCGCATGCTCCCGATGCTCGTGCTACTCTGCAAGGGGCGTCTATCGTGTAACAAAGGGGCGGGTCTAGTATTACTGTAACCAAGGGGCGCATTTATTATTATTGTTATATATCGAGCTCTGCCCATTTAACATTCGCCCTCTTCTGTAGCCATCCGCCCCTTACACGATATAATAATAATAGACCCGCCCCTTGCTTACACGCTATAACAGATCTGCCCCTTGGTTAGAATAATAATAGAGCAGCCCCTTGGTTACACGATATATAACAATAATAATAATAAATGCGCCCCTTGCTTACAGTAATACTAGACCCGCCCCTTAGTTACAGGTATAGAATATTTAAAAAAAAGTTAGGTACTTTGCTGCGTAACTAATTACTTTTCCAATGTAGTAACTGAGTTACTAACGCAATTACTTTTTGGGAGAAGTAATTTGTAACTTAACTAATTACTTTTTTAAAGTAAGATGACCGACACTGGAAATGAAATAAACAATCTTGTATGAATAAACTTTCACACTACACCGCTGTGCTCCACATCAAAACAGGTGCCACCACTGGTATATAGGCTGCTTACCAGATAGTGGATAAAAAAACGGCACTCAGAACAACCACTTGGCAGGGATCCTGGCACTTGGGGGAACACACACCACAAAGGATTTAACCAATCGGAACCTTGCACTCCAAGAAAGGCACAGCGGGGTATATACAATAGTGGCCTCAGCACTCAGCGGTGCATCCGGATTGTAGCATAAAAGAAATTAAAAGTAGACCATCGTGGTAATACTGTATGGTAAACTAAAACACTTTATTAAAATAAGGTTATACTCACAATTGCATTAATTTTCTATGCCTGTTTTGTCTCACCGCAATTGTGAGTATAACCTTATTTTAATAAAAAGTGTTTTAGTTTACCATACAGTATTACATGATCGTCTACTTTTAATTTCTTTTATGCTACAATCTGGATGCACCGCTGAGTGCTGAGGCCACTATTGTATATACCCCGCTGTGCCTTTCTTGGAGTGCAAGGTTCCGATTGGTTAAATCCCTTGACAAAATTCATTTGTGGTGTGTGTTCCCCCACGTGCCAGGATCCCTGCCAAGTGGTTGTTCTGAGTGCCGTTTTTTATCCACTATCTGGTAAGCAGCCTATATACTGGTGGTGGCACCTGTTTTGATGTTGAGCACAGTGGTGTGGTGTGAGATTTTATTCATACAAGATTGTTTATTTCATTTCACTAAGGACTAACTTATCAAGCAACTTTATTTGTGGACACTCTTGATGAAAACCTCGATTTGCATTGTTACCACCTTATAGAGCTTGTTTTTTTATTTCCATACCCATCTTCAATGCCAATTGGGTATCCATCTTGATCATTGGATTCCAGTGTTAGTGTTAATGACTTGGCGCAGTTTTCCCCTTGCATTGTATACTGTGTTTATCTCACTATTCTGCAGCCTTGTTAGTTTTTCATAATTTTTTATTATTATTTGTTGTTGTTTTTGCTTCTGTTTTCCATTTGTTTGGGTTAGGACAGTTTTTTGCTTGTATGTACATATAGTAGGCTTTATACTGCACATATTTTGATCAATAAATATAAACCAATTTGTCTGTTATTTTCCAGAGGCTTTATGTCAGTGGGTGGCCACAATCCACATGTATCTCTGAGGATAAATCATGTTCCTCCATTGACAAACAATTTTCAGGCGCCACGTGCTTAAAATACGGTATGTTATGTTCAGCATGATAAGCATACATCCTTCTGCCAGTTCTGCCTATCCAGCAGGACCAGATTTCTGCATAGCCAACACAGACCATGGCTACCAGAGGCAGTACACCTATACAGGCAGAGGCGGCTTAGGCATTCTGAAGGTCTTTGGCAAAACTTAGACACGAGGCCTTACTCACGCCCATAATTGGAAAAATAATTCAAGCAATACAAGTTAACTGTATAAGGAGGGTACAGTACAGGGGGAGCAGGAGGGCACAGTACAGTGGGAAGGTAAGTGGGCACAGTACAGAGGGCAGGAGGGTAAAGTACAGTAGAAGGGTAAGTGGGCACAGTACAGATGGCAGGAGGGTAAAGTACAGCGGGAGGGTAAGTGGACACAGTACAGGGGAAAGGAGGGTACAGTACAGGGGGGAGCAGGAGGGCACAGTACAGTGGGAGGGTAAGTGGGCACAGTACAGAGGGCAGGAGGGTAAAGTACAGTAGAAGGGTAAGTGGGCACAGTACAGATGGCAGGAGGGTAAAGTACAGCGGGAGGGTAAGTGGACACAGTACAGAGGGCAGGAAGGTACAGTACAGGTGGGAGCAGGAGGGAACAGTACAGTGGAAGGGTAAGTGGGCACAGTGCAGGGGGGTAGAGTACAGTGGGAGAGTAAGTGAGCACCGTACAGAGTGCAGGAGGGTACAGTACAGTGGGAGGGTAAGTGGGCACAGTACAGAGGGCAGGAGGGTACAGTACAGGGGGAGCAGGAGGGCACAGTACAGTGGGAGGGTAAGTGGGCACAGTACAGAGGGCAGGTGGCTACAGTTTATATGCAGTAATGTATAATACAGATATGATCTCCTCAGGCAGAGCTGCGCAGGGAAGCTGCTGTCACAGATCCTACCTATTCTGGCAGGTTGACACTGTGCTAAATCTTCACTGGAATGATATCTCCCCCTCTACCCTCCCCTCCAAAGTTTCTGGCTCTTTTCCAGCACTTTGCAGGGGCTAAGAAAGAACTCAGAGGCAGAGCATCTTATTACTGCTGCTGCTTGTGTGGGTGGAATGTGTACTGCACCACTCACATGGGAGGAATAGGAGAGGAGGGTCAGAGGGATTGGTGCAGTACACATCCCACCTACACACGCAGCAGCAGTAGTAAGATACCTCGCTTCTTCCTTAGCCCCTAAAAAAATGGGGGGGGGGGGGGGGGGGGGGGGACAGGGCTGGGAACCATGGGGTAGGGGAGAAGGGGGAGAGGGAAAAAGGGGGGAGTGGGTAGGAGATGGGGATTGGTAGAGAGAACTGGAGTGAAGCTGGAGAGATCCTTGTCTGTATAGGGATAAAAAGGGAGGAGGATTTGTGCTGGCATGAGGGAAGGAGGGGGAGAGGCAAATAGATAGGTGTCAAAGGGACTGGAGAGGGGACGTCAGGGATGGGCACCAAAGAAAGAAAGAGCTGGAGTGCCCCCTTACATCAGAATCCAGCACAGTGCCCCCTACATCAAAGTCTGGCACAGTGCCCCCTAACGTCAGAACCTGGCGGAGTACCCCCTTAGGTTAGATCCTGGCGGAGTGCCCCCTTACGTCAGAACCTGGCAGAGGGCCCCCTTATGTCAGAACCTGGCAGAGGGCCCCCTTACGTCAGAGTTTAGGTGTCCCTAAGTTCTAGATGGGGGGAGAAGGGAGAAAGATGGGGAGAGTCCTGTGGTAGAGCAGAGCTCATTCACCCCAGGCTGGTCTCTGCAAACTCAGACAGGAGCAATCATACAGCCAGATGGATCTGCCACCTGCAGTGCTTCAAATTCCCTGCCCACACTCCTTTCTCAGGCAAAATACTATTCGGGGATTGGAGTGTAGGCGGAGCAGACACCGAGGAGAAGGGAGGGAAGAGGAGGAGCAAATTGATATCTCTCTTCTCTCCTGTCCCATGGCTGAAAAGAGGGGGAGGTGGTGGGAGGTGCTGGCTTGGCTCCGGGTGAATGTCAGATGCCGAGCTTCACAAGTGCAGCCAGCCCGCCCTGACAGCTTCTTTAAATTGACGGTTGTCAAACCTGCCCAGGCACAAAATCCATAGGGGTAGGTGTTGCCTGGGGGGGGGGGGCACAGCCCACCCCAGCACCCCACCCCATCACCCCCTAGATCCAGCCATGGGGATGAGGAGGAGCAGAAGCAGCTCTCCTCTCCTGTCTGTGTGGGAGAAGATGGGGGAACTCTCAGCGGTGGCGCTGGTTCTGCTGAGCCAGTGAGCTCCCGTCCCTAGGCAAATCAGTCCAGATCGCAGCCCGTTATCTCTCCACAGACTGTGCAGATCTCTCCCTGAAGCAGTTGAGCGGGAGGAACCTTGCTGCTAGCCTCAGAGGCGGCTCTTAATTAGACAAAGTAGGTGTCCGCGAGGCCCCCATATAGGGGCTATTGGAGCTGCAGCAGGGGCAGACTGACCATTCAGGCATTTGGGCACTGCCGAGGGCCTGGGGCAAGTAGAGGAGCCCGTGAGAGGATCCTGGTACCTCCTGCAGCAGGGGGAATCTGAGGTGGGGCAATTACAAGCACCAAACTCCCTGTATAGCTCAAGAAGAATTAGCTGAAAGACACTTCTCTTCTCCCTCCTATAGCTTTCAGCTGCTTTGTGGGTAGCCATAGAGGGAGAGCGATGCTTGTCATTTACTGGCCCCTTCCTTGTATGAATGAACATAGTCATAGTCATTCACTGACTCTGTTCATTCATAACTGGGGCATAGTAAACTGTGTTTACTATACTTCAATTCATGAATGGATAGGAGCCTCTGTCTCCTGTTCATGCATCTGCAGTGCCGCTGAGGCTACAAAGAAAGGGACTGGGGAAGGTGTCCTCAGTCCCTTTCTCTCTCTCAAAAATGAGACTTCAGGGGTTTGTTTAGAGACTTCAGGGGTCTCGCCAAAGCCCCCCAACAGGGCTGTTAAAAAGATTTGTAATAAATTATAAAAAATACAATAAAATAAATTATATAAAAAATAATAAAAATTAAAAACTGCTGACACTGCTCTACGCACACCTTCCACTGCCCTAATGACACCATCCACTGCACCCCCACCCCCAAAAATACTGTGAAAAAAATGAAAATAATAATAACAAATGAAATTGTAAAAAATAATAAAAAATAAAAAAAATGAAAATAAAAACTGACACAATCCACTGTTCTGCTCCACTGCCCCTCCCCAAAACTGCATTGTGAAAAAAAAAATAATAATAAAAAACAGATAATAAAAAATAAAAAAAAAATTACAGAATGTTAAAAAAATGATAAAAAAAAATGTATTAGCTAATTTACATGGGTTCTCTTGCACTTACCGTGTGAATGAGTGGTTTGTTTAAAATACTTAATTTGTTTTAACAAAAAAATAGCATTTTATTTATTTCCATAAAAAGGTGAGAGGCAGAAGTGAAAGCCAACAGGAGATAAAATGTGTGTGTGTGTGGGGGGGTTGAATTTTCCTTTATGCAATCTGGCCTTACAAAATTGGCAACCATTCCAGCAGCTTTAAAGCAGAATTCCACCCAACTTTACAAGAAGGTATTAAGCTACAGACCATCCCTCGTTTATATGACCATTCAGAAAGCGCTGCGTGACTCGTGCATGTGCAGTAGGAAGCCGGCTGTGAAGCCTGAAGGCTCCAGTGCTGGTCTCCCTTAGTTGCAATGGTGGTGACTGCACCCGAGCCGATTGGGGGGGGGGGGGGTATCCACATCGCGGGCTCCCTGGATAAGTAAGTGTCCTTGTTAAAACTCAGCAGCTACAGTATTTGTGGCTATAACTCTGCTTTAAGCAAGAGTGCATTTGCATTGTACTTCCTAACAGTTTGTATTCTTATGATAATACGAATACAGGTACCAGCTGCAGCATAGCCCTGCTTAACGTTGAAGTTCCGTCCATGTGCTACTGGCTACCAGGACTGGATTTATACTCTTTTTGTTTTTCTAGGCTAGCTCACCTGTGTCTGCCCCCCCCCTTTTCATCAACACAAAGTGTACAGAAACAAACAAACTCACCATTACTTACAATACTATAACCAAATCATTGAATCACCAGCAGAAACATGTCCACAGAAACATAATTAATACAGTACTGCCAATGCCAGACACATCCACGGAAACATAATTAGCACAGTAACGACACTGTCAGAAACATTCACATAAACATAATCGGTGCTGTACAGACATAAGTAGAAAACACAAAAAGTGCCATACTGACACAACCAGAAATATATTCATATAAAGCAGCCAGACTGGTAACTGGAAAAAAAAACATGGGAATCAATCACCCTGTCCCTGAGGACCCTCCATTGGCTAGAAGTGAAGGATCGAGTTACATTCAAGACCCTCTGCCTCACTCACAAATGTACACAAGGAAAAGCCCCGCAATACCTCTGCGACAAAATAAAGCACTACACCCCAGGTTGCACTCTCCGGTCAACTAACCAGAACCTCCTTCACATCCCCAAGACCCGTTATAAATTAAAAGGCGAACGCAAGGACGACGGCTATGGAATGCTCTAGTCGTGGACATCTGCTCAGAAGAAAACTATCTGGCCTTCAGGAAGAAGCTCAAGATCCATCTCTTCTGAAAACCCAGATGGACACTGGCGGCAAAAGCGCCCTGAGGCGATTTTAGTTTGCATATGTAGCGCTATAGAAGTTATTCATTCATAAACATAACCAGTATTATAATTTCATAGCCAGAAATGTCTACAGAAACATAGGGGTCAATTCAATAAGAGTTAAATAACGGCTAATAAAATGCGGTAAAATACTGCATGCGGTAACAATGGTGCAAGTGTTCAATTCATCAAGAATTTGGCGTTAAATACCGAATGCGGTATTTGTGGGATTTTGCAGTGATTACCGCATTTAGCTGGTTGCTAAGGAGCAGGCCGGGAAGCTGGCCGCCAAGTCTTTAACAACGGATGACTCATTAGCTGTTATCAGGTTCCCCACTGAGCTCAGTGAGAAAAAAAATGCAGACACTTAAAAATTATGAAAAAAATGGCGTGGGGTCCCCTCCAGCCCATGACAGACCATTATCTGAGCATGCAGCCCAGTAAGTCATGAAAGGGGAGGACGAACAAGCGCCCCCCCCTGAACCATACCAGGCCACTTGCCCTCAACATGTCGGTGGGTGGGCGCTTTGGGGGGGGTTGGCTCTGCGCCCCCTCCCCACCCCAAAGCACCTTGTTGATGGGAACAAGGGCCTCATCCCCACAACCCTGGCCGGTGGTTGTGAAGATCTGCAGGCAGGGGGCTTATCAGAATCTGGAAGCCCCCTTTAAGAAAGGGGCCCCCAGATACCACCCTCCTACGTGAACGAGTATAGGGTACATAGTACCCCTACCCATTCACCAAAAAAGTGCGGTGCGCGGGCGGTGTGATTGATGATGAATTTACATCGGGGGACAATGTTTTTTTATTTTTAATAAAGGAATTGGCAAAAACTGATTTTTTTTTTAATTTTGGCGTGGAGTTCCCCTAAAATCCATACCAGACCCAAAGGATTTTTTTTTTTTACATTCATGAGAGCTGATGAGTCATCTGTTGTTAAGGATGCGGCGGCCGGCTTCCCCTCAACCCCCACGCAGTTTTTTGACAAATACCGCATGTGATAACACCAGCAAAACCCTGGTGGTAAATATTGCATGTTTTTTTACTCGATGGCCCGTTTGTGGATTGGACTTAAGAGCTTTTTAAGTGATATTTACAGGCATTTTTTTTTTTTGCAGTGAATACTGCATTATCATAATTTTTTTATGAACTAGACTTAATTTACCGCATGCAATAATTTCAGAAAATTAGTCATGTGACCTTGTTTTTGCATGCAGTAAACGTTAGTGAATTGACCCCATAATCAGTACCATACTGATAAAAACAGAGTTAAAACAAACCGTTAACTGCAAAAATGTATTTGCTACCTATGCTGCTTAGGTGGCACACAGATTGTTACAGCATAGGTGGCACATAGATATTTGCTCCAACGATTAATGTGCCACCTATGCTTTAAAAATCCATGTCAGCTATCTTTTTATTGTTTTTGATAAGTTTAAGCATTTAAAACAACTACTACCTCAACCACTTGCCTACTGGGCACTTTCACCCCTTTCTTGCCCAGGCCAATTTTTAGCTTTCAACGCTGTCACAGTTTGAATGACAATTGCGCAGTCATGCAACACTGTACCTAATATGAAAGTTTTATCATTTTTTTTTTTCACACAAATAGAGCTTTCTGGTGGCATTTGATCATCCCAGTGTTTTTTATTGTTTGCTAAACAAATGAAAAACAGCCAAAAAAAAATAAAAAAATATAAAGTTTTTCTTAGTTTCTGTTGTAAAATGTTGCAAACAGGTAATTTTTCTCCTTCACTATTGTGCGCTGATGAGGCTGCACTGATAGGCACTGGTAGGCACCACTGATGGGCACTGGTAGGCACCACTGATAGTAACCGATGAGGCAGCACTGGTGTGCACTGATGAGGAGGCACTGATGAGGCTGCACTAATATACGGCACTGATAGGCAGCACTGATGGGCAGGCACTGATAGGTAGCACTGATTGGCAGCACTGATGGGCACTGTTGGGGCTGTACTGATGATCAGGAGCACTGGATGTGTACCACAGCATGCACACGTGGGGGGGGGGGGGGGGGGGGCGGGGGAAATGGAGGGGGTCATGGTTCTGGGAGGACATCAATGCCCTCCCAGAACTGGGTGGCAACGCTGTAGCTGTCATTTCGCTATAGCGTGGTCAGCAAGTGGTTAAACATCTGACTTTACATACAGGAACCCAGGCAGCCATGCAGGTAGTCAGTGACTCTAAAGCTCAGCAGTTCACCTGGCATCTGCCCTACAAAAGGATGCCACACCTTGGACCTCAGCAGCACTTTGTGTAATGTATGAATTCACTGCATACCAAGAAGGACAGAGACAATCAGGTTCAGGGAGCTGTGACATCTGCAGCTAATAATAGGGTTTAAAGTAAAGCCTCCAAGTGCCCCCCATCAGTGCCCATCAGTGACACCAATCAGTGCCCATTAGTGATGCCAGTCACTGCTGCCTTTCAGTGCCCATCAGTGCCTGCTTATTAGTGCTGCCCATCAGTGCTGCTCATCAGTGCCCATCAGTGCCGTCTATCAATGCCACCTATCAGCGCCCTCCAGTGCTCCCTATCAGTGCCACCCATCAGTGCCACCCATCAGTGCCACCCATCAGTGCCACCCATCAGTGCAGCATATTAATGCCTCCCAATCAGTGCCCATAAGTACCGCCTCATCAGTGCAGCCTATCAGTTCCCATCAGTGCAGCCTCATTAGAGCCCATCAGTGAAGGAGAAAAATTACTTATTTATAACATTTTCTGACAGAATCTAAGAAACTTAATTTTTTCAAAATGTTGGGTCTTTTTTCTTTTTTTTTTTTTGGTAAAAAATAAAAAAAAAACAGCAGTGATTAAATACCACCAAAAGAAAGTTCTATTTGTGTGAAGAAAATTATTAAAAATTAATTTGGATACAGTTGTCATTCAAAGTGCGACAGCGCTGAAAGCTGAAAAATGGCCTGGGCAGGAAGGGGGTGAAAGTGCCCTGTAGGCAAGCGGTTAACCATATCTCTCAGAGTAATGTTTTTGTCTAATTGATTGCTTGTATACGTATACTTGCTAATCCTCTCTTGTTTTAGCCCCTGCTTAGCCTAATAAATTCTTTAAAATACCTTGAGGTATGTCAGTAAGTGCTGGGTGAGCAAGGTGTGTCATCTTGAGGTGTGTAGAGAAAAATAATTCAGTTGCTCCTCTGAGGGCTTCAAGGTCATATGTAGTAGATATTATTATAGTTACATTATTTGTGACAATTTAATTGCACTGTATCGGTTTATAAAGCTGGGGAAATTATAGAGAGAATATCCATTTTAGACACTATAAGAAGGCCAGAAAGTAAAATGAATACTGCCATTAATAATCAGCCAACTAATATCAACAATCTTCAATTATTAAAAGGACATGGCTAGTATATTTGGTTATTGTGTAGTGCTAATTTAATTGCTACGATCGCTAACGTAATTCATGCATTTGTTGCTGTGACACTAGTCATTATTTCTTTGCATGGTTTTCCTGCATTGCTCTGTGTAATTCATCAGGAGATGTGATGAATGAGACCGTCTCTGAATGTAATTACATCTTGTAATTACAGCTGACTCATCTAGTGTTCCTTCTCTGACAGAGCTGTAGGCAAAATAATTAGGACCTTGATTAAAAAAAAAAAAAAATGATTTTTATAAACATGTTGAGCAGAGTGGACTTTAAGAGCTCAGTTACAAGACTGGAAGGTCAAATATTCAACTAGCAAAGATGCTTAGCAAATATAACCTTGGCTTTGTTCACATTTTTGCCTTGTATGTGGATATACACGTATTTTGCCTGTTAGTAGAAATAATTGGAAAAGACTGTGTGAGCTAATATAGAAGTCTAAAGTGAAATATATTCATGTGGCCTACTTAATAAAGTAGAACTTCTAAAAATATGTTCAGCCAATGAATCACCCCAATTTCTTCTTGAAAAATTTTCTTTTCTTGCACATACGCATTTCTTTTTCGATTACATTTCTCGCACGATTCTCCCATCATTGATTAAAAAATAATTTATTTATTTTTTTTCAAAAAATTTCCAACATGTTCAATTATTAAAATTCGATGGCCGCATGAAAATCGGCCGATGCTGCAGCCCACTAATGGTGCGAAATTCATACGAAAATTCTTAGATAAGAATTTCAAAAGAAAGTTCTTTCGAAATTCGACCCGTGTATGGCCAGCATTAGGCCTCTTTCACACGGACGATCCGTTCAGGTCCGCCTGTCAGTTTTTTAGGCCGACCTGAACGGACGCTCCATGGACTTCTATGGAGCGTCGGATGTCATCGGTGACATGTTGACGCTGACATCCGACCCGCTCAGATCCGAAAAAGTGTGACGGAGGAAAAACCTACTTTTCCATCCATCTGCGGATCGGATCGGGTGACGACGGACTCTACAGTCTGTCTTCATCCGATCCCCCATAGGAGAGAGCGGGGCTCTGACATGGTGGCCCCTGTACAGTGTACAGGGACCGCCCTGTCATCTGCCTGCTCAGCGGGGATCGATGGATGTGGATGTTCACGGGGCAGACCATTACGCATCCGTCCCATGTCAAACGGGCCTAAAATGTGCAGTTTTATCACACAGCACAATGCCACAGATGTCGCAAGTTTTGAGGGAGCATGCAATTGGCATGCTGACTGCAGGAATGTACACCAGAGCTTTTGCCCTTGAATGGAATGTTCATTTCTCTACCATAAGCCATCTCCAAAGGTGTTTCAGAGAATTTGGCAGTACTTCAACCGGCCTCACAACGGCAGACCCCATGTAACCACACCAGTCCAGGACCTCCACATCCAGCATCTTCACCTCCAAGATCGTCTGAGACCAGCCACCCGGACATCTGTTGCAACAATCGGTTTGCATAACCATAGAATTTCTGCACAAACTGTCAGAAACCATCTCAGGGAAGCTCACATGCATGCTCGTTGTTTTTATCAGGGTATAAACCTGATTATTATACCCTGGTAAGCCTGCCATAAACACACTTCCTGTCTTAGGGTGACAACTGTACTGAGCAGCGTTGTCACCATAGGACAGGGAGTGTGTTAGAATTACATAACGATGTAACTCCTCTCTATCTTTTCCATAACAGGTGAAGGTGTTCTGTAGAGATCAGAGAACAACCTGATAATGTCCTATACTCTCTGCCACAGGACTTTTATCAACTCACAAGATTTCTGGCTAGATGAACATTGACTTTTTTCTTCCCTTGTTGAACAGAGATAATAAAATGCATTAAATGGTACGTTTAACAGACCAAAAGGGAGCAAATAAGAGAAATGTATTGTTAGAGTTTACATACACTTTAACCCTGCAAATATCCTTCTGGTTATATTGGGCAAATCTCGGTGCTCTATTTTGTTCTGTTGTAACTCATTGCAATTGTTTCATATTCATTACAGTATGTATAAAATATTGTCAAGGAACTTGTTGTATGTTCTCTTTGGAGCAACATTAGGGAGATGCCAGCACTTTAAAAATCGATAAAATATAAACCAATAGTAATATGGCCCTTACTGTGCTTAATAGCAATATTACTACAACATTGGATTGAATACTTTCCAGCTGTGTAACTATAAAAATTACAAGAATGATGAAACTACAACTGTACGTGTGACTGCAGAAGAAATAGACAAAATCGTTTTCAAATCCTTATGGCAGCAATTGATACAAATACACACATTTTTTTTTTTCTAGAAAGTGAAAAGAGACAAGAAAAGGAGCCACATTTCACCATTAAAATACGGCACTGTGATTTAATACAACCTAAATATATGCAATCAATTAAACTATCCGCAACAAAAAAAAGCCTAACCTAAAAACTTAGGCAACAAACCTGATTCACAATTAAAGCGGAGCTCCATCCAAAGGGGGGGGCTTGGCTTGTCTGCCTCCTCCCCCCCCTCTGCTGCCACATTTGGCACCTTTTGAAGGGGGAGCAGATACCTGGTTTTGAGCAGGTACCAGCTACGACTTCCAGGCTCAGTTCATCACAGTGAAGTGAGCCAGAACTTCTCCCCTCCCTCCTTCCCCCTCAGCCTTCTGGGAAACTTTACAGGTCCCAGAAGACTGTGGCCAAGTCACAAAGTGCAGTGCACTTGGCGCATGCACAGTAGGAAACTGGCTGTGTTTAGTCAAGATGGCGATGCCAGCACTCGATAGCCGATTGAAGAATTGGCTTGGGCGAGGACAGCGCTTGATGCCTTGACAGGTAAGTGCCCTAATATTAAAAGTCAGCCGCTACAGTATCTGTAGCAGCTGCCTTTTTATTTATTTTTTGATGGGAGCCTGGAGCTCCTTTTTATAAGAAACCTGATCAGACTTGTTTTCCAGGATTTTAAAATTTTTGTATAACAGTCTCAACAAGTACCAAATCAGGTTACTATGTAATGCCCAACCCTTATAAGGTAAGCAAAAAAAACCTTAATTTACCTTCCCTGAGTGAGCCATAGCCTCCTTCATTTGTGTTTCACACACTCCCTCTCCCAGACACTGCAGCTCACAGTGGGAGGGTTTCAACAACATAGGCAGTGTTATCCATCTAGAAAGCAGTGGGCAGGACTAGGTGCTGAGTTACAAATTACAGGTTTGTGAATCAGCAAGCACAATGCTAATAGCCACACCCACAATAACATTCTTCATTCCACTGAGGTGCAAGCAAGCACAGCCTACATGAGAGTGGCAACTGTGCTCTTTATTCAGGGGCAGTGCAGTGTTGGTGCACACACAGGAAGCTGCATTAAGTGGACTTCACTGGATCAATTTGTGTTTCAGGGACTTTACAGGGGGAATTACCCTAGGTTCACACCTATGCATTTTTTTGTGTGTTTTGCAGTTTGCAGAAATACACTACAGTCCATTTAAAATGGTTTCCTATGGTACAAGTTTACATCTATGCGTTTTGTGGCCAGTGCATTTTTGGAAAGGGTCGGGGGCCTTTTTTCCGTGTTCACAATCACAGGCATGTATACACACAGAGACATGTACACACACAGACATGTACACACACACACATGTACACACACAGGCACATGTAAACACACAGACATGTAAACACACAGGCATGTACACACACAGGCATACACACACAGGCATGTACACACACACAGAGACACACACAGAGACATGTACACACAGTCATGCACACACACACACACACACACACACACAGACATGTACACACACAGAAATGTAGACACACAGGCATGTACACAATCACACCCCCCCCCTTGCACAACAGCCCTTACTTGTAAGGTGGTCCTAGTCCGAGCTCTTGTTTCCATATGCAGAGGGGTGCACATGCAGGAAATGGCCAGTGGTGGCAGCAAAGAGTCCAATGTCAGCTCATTACAGAGCAGCAGCCTTCCGACTCACACACATACAGGAGCATCCACGGAGCTCCTCTGCACCCGCCCCTGCCTTCTCATATCCCTGCCAGTCGGCCGGGCCCATCCAGATGCTGGGGCCCCTTACAAGTGTATGGGCTGTACCCCCCTGATGGCGGCCCTGGGTACATCGTACCTCTACCCATTTACCTCAAAAAGCAGTAATATGTAAAAAAAAAAAAAAAAGAGCTGTTTTTTGACAAGTCTTTTATTTAAAAAAGCTCTGAGCTGTCTTCTCCCGGTCCCATCTTCTCCTGGTGCCATCTTCTCCCGATGCCATCTTCTCCCTGAGCCGCCTTCCCCCGCTGCTGTCTTCTTCCTCGCTGCCAGTTACCCGCTAAAAAAAACCCTGCTGCTCGAAATTCTGTGGCTGTCTTCCTTCGTTGTGTTGTCGCCCGCTGTCTGGCATCTCTTATATAGCCATGGGGCGTGGCCATCCTTGTAGGGGCAGGCTCTCCGGGTGATGTCATCAGATGGCCACGCACAAGAAGACAGCACCGGGAAGAGACAGCAGCGGGAGAAGAAAGCGGCGTGAGAGACAGTGGCAGGAGAAGACAGCACCAGGAGAGACGGCTGCAGGAGAAGATGGATCGGGGAGAAGACAGCACCGGGAGAAGATGGCACCGGGAGAGACAGCGGTGAGAGAAGACAGCTCAAAGCTATTTTTTAAGTAAAGGACTTGTCCAAAACGTACTCTTGTTTTTTTTTATAATTACATTTTTTTTGAGGTGAATGGGTAGGGGTATGGTGTACCCGATACCCATTAACATAGGGGAGGGGGGGATCTGGGGGCCCCCTTCTTAAATAAGCTCCTGCCCACAGACCCTGACAACCATTGGCCGGAAGAGGCCCTTATTTTCATCAACATGGGTAAAAGCCCCCCCAAAGCACCCAATCCCCCAGGGCATGCGGCCTAATATGGTTCAGGAAAAGGGGGGGCGCTCGCTTGTCCCCTTCCCTTTTTTCTTACATTCAGCTGTCAGTGGGGAACCCCGCTGACAGCTGATGATTTATCGGTTGTCAAGTATGCGGTGGCCAGCTTCCTGACCCCCTGCTTGGCAACCAGCTATATACAGTGTGTTTACAGTGTGTTTAACCGCTTGCCGACCAGCCGCCGCAGTTGTACTGTGGCAACATGGCTCGGCTGCGCGAATCGCTGTTATGTTACATTGGTAACATAGACGGCCCCTAGAGGGCGTGTGCGCGTCGCCGGCTCGCTCCCCGAGCCGATGCGAGTGCCCGCCAGTCTCGATCACCGCCGGGCTCCCGTGATCGCTCGTGGCACACGGAGAACCCGGAACTGTGTGTGTAATGTGTGTAATGTTGCAGTCATGATAAAAATCGCTGATTGTCGCCATTACTAGTAAAAAAAAAAATTATTAATAAAAATGCCATAAAACTATCCCCTATTTTGTAGACGCTATAACTTTTGCGCAAACCAATCAATATATACGCTTATTGCGATTTTTTTTTTTTACCAAAAATATGTAGAAGAATACGTATCGGACAAAACTGAGGAAAAAAATATTTTTTGGGGATATTTATTATAGAAAAAAGTAAAAAATAATGTGTTTTTTTTTAATTGTCCCTCTATTTTTGTTTATAGCGCAAAAAATAAAAAACGCAGAGGTGATCAAATACCACCAAAAGAAAGCTCTATTTGTGGGAAAAATAGGAAGTAAAGTAAATGGTCCGGGGCTAAAGCGGTTAAAATGCATTTTTCACGCATAAGAGTTGTAAAAAATGAGGGTTTAAAATGCAAAACACACGGAGAAACGTGCCTGAAAAACACATCAAGCACAGCCGCATAGATGTGAACCTAAGGAGAGGTGGGGAGTATAGTGGTGCTTGGAGAGAGACAGATTGGTGGGAAACAAAACTATAGGTAAATGTGGTTATGATAATGAAATTCAGTGGTTAGGGGTGGCTTGGACCCTGGAAAAGTTCAGTTCAGGCTTGAATGGGTTAAGAACAAGTTTGATGGGCAAAAGTGTATATAGCGCTCTAGAGGTGCAGCCAGCTGTGGAAGAGGAAGCAGCTCTGTAGATATATAATGTGGAGAACAGCGGCGCTTAACTGAGTGCAGTATATTAAAACGATTAACTGCTTCCCGACCGCCTCACGCAGATATACTGCGGCAAAATGGCACGGGCAGGCAAAAATCACGTACCTGTACGTGGCCCTTTAAATGCCTGCCCGTGGGTCGCGCGCACGCCGCAAGCAGCCTGCTCGCGACCCGGTCGGGAGCTCCGTGACCCCGGCCGCGGGACCAACTGTCATTTATACAGGAATCAATGCATTTAAATAGCATTGATTGCTGTATAAATGACAATGGTCCCAAAAATGTGTCAAAAATGTCCGATGTGTCCGCCATAATGTCGCAGTCACAATAAAAATCGCTGATCGCCGCTATTACTAGTAAAAAAAAAATATTAATAAAAATGCTATAAAACTAGCCCCTATTTTGTAAACGCTATAACTTTTGCGCAAAACAATCAATAATCGCTAATTGCGATTTTTTTTTACCAAAAATATGTAGAAGAATACGTATCGCCTAAACTGAGGATAAAAAAAATGTTTTTTTTATATATTTTTTGGGGCTATTTAATATAGCAAAAAGCAAAAAATATTGCATTGTTTTCAAAATTGTCGCTCTATTTTTGTTTATAGCGCAAAAAATAAAAACCGCAGGGGCGATCAAATACAACCAAAAGAAAGCTCTATTTGTGGGAAAAAACAAAACAATTTTGTTTTGGAGCCACGTCACACGACCGCGCAATTGTCAGTTAAAGCGACGCAGTGCCGAATCGCAAAAAGGGGCCTGGTTCTTTGGCTGCCAATTGGTCCGGGGCTGAAGTCCTTAACCACTTGCCGACCGCCCCATGTACATATACGTCGGCAGAATGGCACGTACAGGCAGAATCACGTACCTGTACGTGCCATTCTTCAGGCGGTTGGGGGGTCCGATCGGACCCCCCTCCGCCGGCGGGGACGGTCGGCATCGCTTCAGGAGCGATCCGGGACGAGGGGACGGCCAGTGGTTTCTGGCCACCCCCTCGCGATCGCTCCTGGCGAATGAAAAGCTTCCCCTTCCTGTCTATTGTATAGACAGGAAGGCGGAAGTGATGTCACGCTCGGTGCGCCGGTCTATGTGACCGGAACGCCGAGCAGAGAACATGCAAAGGTTAGTGCACAAACAGTACACTGACACCAGTACACATAGGCACACAATCCACCCCCCTGTCACCCCCAGATCACCCCCCAGATCACCCCCCCCCCCCCCCAGTCACAGTGTCACTAATTGCAGTGATCATTTATTTACTGATCACTGCATTTAGTGTCAGTGTGACTGTAATAACTGTCAGGGCAGTTAGTTTTAGGTCCTAGGTAGCCCCCTACCCCCCCTAATAAAGGTTTAACCCCCTGATTGCCCCTAGTTAACCCCTTCACCCCCTTTTGCCAGTGTCACTAAGCGATCGTTTTTCTGATCGCTGCATTGTGTCGCTAGGTAACCATTTTTTTTTTATTTTAACCGCCATGTTTTATATAGGTTCATAAATAGTTTTATAGGTCAGGTACCCCCATATTACAACCTAAATAAAGGTTTTAACCCCCTGATTGCCCCTAGAGTTAACCCTTTCACCAGTAATCACCGTATAACTGTCACTGGTGACGCTGGTTAGCCAGTTAGTTATTTCGTTATTTAGGTTCCCCGTCAGGTTTTTATATAGCGTCAGGTACCCCCATATATTACCTAATAAAGGTTTAACCCCCTGATTGCCCCTAGTTAACCCTTTCACCCCCTTTTGCCAGTGTCACTAAGCGATCGTTTTTCTGATCGCTGCATTAGTGTCGCTAGGTAACCAGTTTTTTTTTAGGTTAACCGCCATGTTTATATAGGTTCATAAATAGGTTTATAGGTCAGGTACCCCCATATTACAACCTAAATAAAGGTTTTAACCCCCTGATTGCCCCTAGAGTTAACCCTTTCACCAGTGATCACCGTATAAAATGTCACTGGTGACGCTGGTTAGCCAGTTAGTTATTTCGTTATTTAGGTTCCCCGTCAGGTTTTTATATAGCGTCAGGTACCCCCATATATTACCTAATAAAGGTTTAACCCCCTGATTGCCCCTAGTTAACCCTTTCACCCCCTTTTGCCAGTGTCACTAAGCGATCGTTTTTTTTCTGATCGCTGCATTAGTGTCGCTAGGTAACCAGTTTTTTTTTTGTATTACTGTTACGGGTGACGCTGGTTAGTTAGCTTGTTTTTTATACTGTCAGGGCACCCGCCATTTATTACCCAATAACGGTTTAACCCCCTGATCGCCCGGCGGGTGATATCAATTAGGTTTTAGGGTCAAATAAGGTCTGCGTCGCCCCAGGTTAGTGCCAGTACCGCAAACACCCACGCGCAAAGCATACACCTCCCTTAGTGGTATAGTATCTGAACAGATCAATATCTGATCTGATCAGATCTATACTAGCGTCCCAGCAGTTTAGGGTTCCAAAAAAACGCATTGTTAGCGGGATCAGCCCAGATACCTGCTAGCACCTGCGTTTTCCCCCTCCGCCCAGCCCACCCCCCCCCACCCCAGTGCAGGATCGATCGATCACTGTCACTTACAAAACACTAAGCACACATAACTGCAGTGTTCGCAGAGTCAGGCCTGATCCCTGCGATCGCTAACATTTTTTTTGTGGTAGCGTTTTGATTCAGTCAGGAGCTTTTTTACCTGTGAATCTCAAAAAAATAAAAAAAACAAAAATAGTTGTCGTTTTATTGTTCTCTCTCTCTCTCTATTGTTGCTCTTTTTTTTACTCCATTCTATTCTGCAATGTTTTATTATGTTTTATCATGTTTTATCATGCTTGCTTTTCAGGTATGTAATTTTGTTTACTGTGTTTTAGTGTTAAGCATTTTTTTTGTTTTCAGGTGCGCCATTCAGTTGCAGCGCGGATTTATTTATCTTGACAGCAACAGCGTTTGCTCCCACGATACATAAAGCCGCGACTCCAACGCTGTAGGAGGTGATTTCACCACCACAGTTAAAAAAAAGAGCATATGTGCCGAAGCATGGGGGCAGCAGGGGGGGCGGAGGAGCGATTGGCTCCTAATGCCACGTACATACGGTCGAAATTCCGACCGTGTGTACACGGCATAACTTTTGCGGGAGGATGCCCCCATGCATCGGCATATATAAATGGTGCATGTATGCCCATCATTAGAAGTGGGTGGATGAAGGGAGGTATTCTAATGGTGGGCATACCCACCAATCAATCTCTTTTTTTCGTTCAGCCAAGAGGCTGCATGAAAAAAAAAAAGATTACAATATATGTCCAGTATGTTGCTGGACTTTGAATGGTTATACCAGAATGATGCCTGCAGGTTTAGGTATCATCTTGGTATCATTCTTTTCAGCCAGTGATCGGCTTTCATGTAAAAGCAATTCTAGCGGGTAATTAGCCTCTAGACTGCTTTTACAAGCAGTAGGAGGGAATGTCCCCCCTCCCGGATATAAACCGCGCCATTGGGAAATTGGGAAAGCATTTTATCACACCAATCTTGGTGTGGTCAGATGCTTTGAGGGCAGAGGAAAGATCTAGGGTCTAATAGACCCCAATTTTTTCAAAAAAAGAGTACCTGTCACTGCCTATTGCTATCATAGGGGATATTTACATTCCCTGAGATAACAATAAAAATCATAACAAAGAAAAAAAATGGAAGGAACAGTTTAAAAATAGAATAAAAAAGCTAAATAAATAAAAAAAAAACTAAAAAAAAAAAAAAAAAAAGCACCCCTGCCCCCCCTTCTCTTGCGCAAAGGCGTACACAAGCGTTGGTCTGGCGTCATATGTAAACAGCAATTGCAGCATGCATGTGAGGTATCACCGCGAAGGTCAGATCGAGGGCAGTAATTTTAGCAGTAGACCTCCTCCGTGAATCTAATGTGGTATCATGTAAAGGCTTTTAAAGGCTTTTAAAAATGTATGTAGTTTGTCGCCACTGCGTGTTTGTGCGCAATTTTAAAGCATGTCGTGTTTGGTATCCATGTACTCGGCCTAAGATCATATTTTTTATTTCATCAAAAATTTGAGCAATATAGTGTGTTTTAGTGCATTAAAATAAAAAAAAGTGTATTTTTTCCACAAAAAATGCGTTTGAAAAATCGCTGCGCAAATACTGTGTGGAAAAAAAAAAATGCAACACCCACCATTTTAATCTGTAGGGCCTTTGCTTTAACAATATATATAGTGTTTGGGGGTTCAACGTAATTTTCTTGCAAAAAAAAAATATGTTTTCATGTAAACAAAAAGTGTCAGAAAGGGCTTTGTCTTCAAGTGGTTAGAAGAGTGGGTGACGTGTGACATAGGCTTCTAAATGTTGTGCATAAAATGCCAGGACAGTTCAAACCCCCCCCAAATGACCCCATTTTGGAAAGTAGACACCCCAAGCTATTTGCTGAGAGCAATGTTGAGCCCATTAAATATTTTTTTTTTTTGTCCCAAGAGATTGAATAATGAAAAAAAAAAAATATATATATTTTTTTTACAAAAAGTTGTCACTAAATGATATATTGCTCAAACATGTCATGGGCATATGTGGAAATACACCCCAAAATACATTCTGTTGCTTCTCCTGAGTACGGGGATACCACATGTGTGGGACTTTTTGGGAGCCTAGCTGCGTACGGAACCCCAAAATCCAAGCACCGCCTTCAGGCTTTCTAAGGGAGTAATTTTTTTATTTCACTTCTCACTGCCAATCACAGTTTCGGAGGCCATGGAATGCCCAGATGGCATAAAACCCCCCAAAATGACCCCATTTTGGAAAGTAGACACCCCAAGCTATTTGCTGAGAGGTATTGTGAGTATTTTGCAGATGTCGCTTTTTGTCACAAAGTTTTGAAAATTGAAAAAAAAAGAAAAAAAAAAATTTTTTTTCTTTACTTTCTTCATTTTCAAAAACAAATGAGAGCTGTAAAATACTCACCATGCCTCTCAACAAATAGCTTGGGGTGTCTACTTTCCAAAATGGGGTCATTTGGGGGGGTTTTGTGCTATTTTGGCATTTTATGGCCTTCGAAACTGTGATAGGTAGTGAGGAGTGAAATCAAAAATTTGCACCCTTAGAAATCCTGAAGGCGGTGCTTGGGTTTCGGGGCCCCGTACGCGGCTAGGCTCCCAAAAAGTCCCACACATGTGGTATCCCCATACTCAGGAGAAGCAGCAAAATGTATTTTGGGGTGCAATTCCACATATAACTATGGCATGTGTGAGCAATATATCATTTAGTGACAACTTTTTGAAGAAAAAAAAAAATATTTTTTATTTTTGTCTTTATTCAATCACTTGGGACTAAAAAAAAAAATATTCAATGGGCTCAACATGCCTCTCGGCAAATAGCTTGGGGTGTCTACTTTCCAAAATGGGGTCATTTGGGGGGGTTTTGTACTTCTCTGCCATTTTAGCACCTCAAGAAATGAAATAGGCAGTCATAAATTAAAAGCGGTGTAAATTCCAGAAAATGTACTCTAGTTTGTAGACGCTATAACTTTTGCGCAAACCAATAAAATATACGCTTATTGGCATTTTTTTTTACTAAAGACATGTGGCTGAATACATTTTGGCCCAAATGTTTGACTAAAATTGAGTTTATTAGATTTTTCTTATAACAAAAAGTAGAAAATCTCTTTTTTTTTTTTTTCAAAATTTTCGCTCTTTTTTCCGTTTATATCGCAAAAAATAAAAATCACAGAGGCAATCAAATACCATCAAAAGAAAGCTCTATTTGTGGGAAGAAAAGGACGCAAATTTCGTTTCGTTACAAAATTGCATGACCGCACAATTACCAGTTAAAGTAGTGCAGTGCGAAATTGAAAAAAGACCTCTGGTCCTTAAGCTGACAATTGGTCCGGGGCTGAAGTGGTTAATGATGAATTTATTAAGATAAAAAATGTAAATCAATTAAAAATTTTTTATCTTAATAAATTCATCATTAATCGTTTTAATACACTGCAATCAGATGAGCGCCACTGTTCTCCACATTATGAATGTGAACCTAGACTAAGAGTACTGCACTTATAAAAAAAAGTGCTGCAGCACATATATCTTTTTCAATGGGAGGAGACCATAGTTCTACTTTAACAGACAACTTCAATTAGATGTTCCCCCCAATCTGAGTGTCAGCCAACTACAAATACTTACCTTCAGCCCTTGCCCCGAAAATTCCTCACTGTACAGACCTACAGAAAAAGTTTTAGATGTATCTAGCTCCTACTGCGCATGCACATTACTTGACCTATTCATTCCTGGTACTCTTTTGGATGGCCGGGCCATAGGATTGCATATGCCGAGCAGGGTGAATGTGCAGTAGGAAAAGGAATGGGCCGAACACCCCCCCCCCCGTTCGGTTCGCACCAGAACATACCGAACAGGCAAAAAATTTGGCGGAACACACGAACACTGTTAAAGTCTATGGGACACGAACATGAATAATCAAAAGTGCTAATTTTAAAGGCTTATATGCAAGTCAGGTGGTGAGCAGGCAACATATACTTGAAATGTTTCACTAAGTACCAGACACCTAACACCTTCAGCCGTGCTCTGGGTTACTTCACTTTGGGTCCCTGCCCAGCACCACACAGCCTATGCAAAAGAAATTTCCTACTTAGGGATGGGTGAACGGTTCGGCCTGAGCATAATTTCGGGCCGAACTTTGGTTGTTCGAATGTTCTGCGAACACCGAACAATATGCAGTGTTCGGGGAAAATTCGGAAAACACTGTTACAGTCTATGGGACACGAACATGAATAATCAAAAGTGCTAATTTTAAAGGCTTATGTGCAAGTTATTGTCATAAAAAGTGTTTGGGGACCCGGGTCCTGCCACAGGGGACATGTATCAATGCAAAAAAAAAGGTTTTAAAAACGTCAGTTTTTTCCGGAGCAGTGATTTTAATAATGCTTAAAGTGAAACAATAAAAGTGAAATATTCCTTTAAATTTCGTACCTGGGGGGGTGTCTATAGTATGCCTGTAAAGAGGCAAATTTTTTCCATGTTTAGAACAGTCCCTGCACAAAATGATATTTCTAAAGGAAAAAAGTAATTTAAAAGTACTCTTGGCTATAATGACTTGTCTATGGGAGAAATCTAAAGTGCTAATTTTTAAGGCTAATATGCAAGTTACTGTCATAAAAAGTGCTTGGGGACCTGGGTCCTGCCCCAGGGAACATGTATCAATGCAAAAAAAAAGTTTTAAAAACGTCAGTTTTTTCGGGAGCAGTGATTTTAATAATGCTTAAAGTGAAACAATAAAAGTGAAATATTCCTTTAAATTTCGTACCTGGGGGGGTGTCTATAGTATGCCTGTAAAGTGGCGCATTTTTCATGTTTAGAACAGTCCCTGCACAAAATTACATTTCTAAAGGAAAAAAGTAATAAATGTCATTGAAAAAAACGGCATGGGATCCCCCACAGTCCATTGCCAGGCCCTTTGGGTCTGGTATGAATATTAAGGGGAACCCCGGACCAAAATTTTAAAAATAAATTGCGTGGGGGTCCCCCCCCAAAAATCCATACCAGACCCTTATCCGAGCATGCAACCTGGCAGGCTGCAGGAAAAGAGGGGGGGACGAGAGAGCGCCCCCCCTCCTGAACTGTACCAGGCCACATGCCCTCAACATGGGGAGGGTTCTTTGGGGTAGCGGACAAGGGCCTCATCCGCACAACCCTTGCCCGGTGGGTGTGGGGGTCTGCGGGCGGGGGGCTTATCGGAATCTGGAAGCCCCCTTTAACAAGGGGATCCCCAAATCCCGCCCCTCCTGTTTTGAAATGGTAACATTGTACCCCTACCATTTCACAAAAAAAGTGTCAAAATTAAAAAAAAAAACACAAGACACTTTGGGACAAGTCCTTTATTAAAAAAATGTAAATGTCCCACGAAGTCCATTCATCTTCTTCTCTCGCTCCGCTGATGGACCGAAAAAAGAAAAAAAAAAACCTGCAGGCCGCCACCGATCCACCTCCATGGGAGGCACCCACTGTATGGCGCATCCTCGCAGGTGACAGTTCTTTTATAACTGAGAGCGGGGCCACACTGTGACATACATGGGAGACCCCGCCTCCCTCTGACGCACGGGACTTCCCTATGGCTTTCCCGGGGCGTCAGAGGGGGGGCACCCGTTTACGTACTTTTAAATTACTTTTTTCCTTTAGAAATTTCATTTTGTGCAGGGACTGTTCTAAACACTGGAAAAATTTGCCACTTTACAGGCATACTATAGACACCCCCCAGGTACGAAATTTAAAGGAATATTTCACTTTTATTGTTTCACTTTAAGCATTATTAAAATCACTGCTCCCGAAAAAACTGACTTTTTTTAAAACTTTTTTTTGCATTGATAAAATGTCCCCTGGGGCAGGACCCAGGTCCCCAAACACTTTTTATGGCAATACCATGCATATAAGCCTTTAAAATTAGCACTTTTGATTTCTCCCATAGACAATTAATTATAGCCGCGAGTACTTTTAAATTACTTTTTTTCCTTTAGAAATGCCATTTTGTGCAGGGACTGTTCTAAACACGGGACAAATGCGCCACTTTACAGGCATACTATTGACACCCCCCAGGTACGAAATTTAAAAGAATATTTAACTTTTATTGTTTCATTTTAAACATTATTAAAATCACTGCTCCCAAAAAAACGTTTGTTTTTAAAAAAAAAAGAGTTTCATTGATACATAGTACAGCGCACACATTCAAGAATGACGTTTCCTAAAGGAAACGTCATTCTTGAATGTGTGCGCTGTAATATGTTCGCTATTGCTTGTTGGTCTTATGGCAGCACCATCTTGAATTTAAACGCATTGGTGAGTGCTTCCCAAATATGTTTTTGTATTTCATTGATACATGTCCCCTGGGGCAGGACCCAGGTCCCCAAACACTTTTTATGACAATAACTTGCATATAAGCCTTTAAAATGAACACTTTTGTTTTTTCATGTTAATGTCCCATAGACTTTAACGGCGTTCCGAATTTTCCCCGAACACCGCATATTGTTTGGTGTTCGCAGAACATCCGAACATCCAAAGTTCGGCCTGAACTTATGCTCAGGCCGAACCGTTCGCCCATCCCTGAGTAGGAAATTTATTTTTGCATAGGCTGGTGGTGCTGGGCAGGGACCCAAAGTGAAGTAACCCAGAGCACGGCTGAAGGTGTTAGGTGTCTGGTACTTTTAAACATGAAACATTTAAAGTATATGTCGCCTGCTCACCACCTGTTTTAACTCCTACAAGCCTAACCAACAGACTACAACTGCATGCACCCTATCCACAGATAGCACATACATATTAGATAATTGCCTACTTTGTAAACGGCTGTGTGTGGGCTGAAAGACATCTCTATACAAACTTTTTGAATCATAGTGAGTTCTTAAATTGCCGGTAGTAAATAAGAGAATAAAGCACCTGAAAACAGCTTCATGATCCATTTTGATAGCTGTGAATGAATCACTTTGAAATCTCAATGAGTTGCCAAACTTGCGATGTCTTTCCTCTCCTGCATATACTGTATGTAATGATATTTATCCAATATGCAGAGAATCACAGAAGTTATAAACTGGAACTGCCTAAATGTCAGGATTATTTGAACATCAAACAGCTCTACATGCAAACATTTGAGAGAATGAAAATCTGAGTTAAAGATTCTCCTAGTTTGATCATCGCTGGTGACTGCTAACCCTTTGAATTGACAGAAGCCACTTATTGTACAGTAAGCTTTTTATGTCCACATATGATTGCTTCTGTTTTTGCTTTTGAGGGCTTTTTAAAGGATTTGTTAAAGTAACCAATGCTAATTACTTTAAAGAATATCTAACCCAAGAACATAAAATAGCAGTTTAACGTGTAACGTTTAAAGTTCCTTGATGTGGTTGCTGCATCGGTTTTCATTTTTGAGCAAGTACAGAAAATACCTGTTGAACTTACCAGGAATGCAGTGTACTGTAATTTCCTGTTAGCTGACCTGAAAGAACAAACAATGTTCTTGTAAATTACTAAACATTCAATTATCACGAGAAGATGGTCTTTAATGGCACCACATACACATAACTCTTAAAAATCAAATAGGTTATTTTACAAAAATCTATAAGACAACAAATATATTTAAAATATTAGTGATTGACATCACAAGCGTAATAAATTCAAAAGCTGGTACAAATATCAGCCCCGGTTTAACAGTAGGCCTGGGCAGTGGTGGGACAACAGGTAGACTGCACGGTCCAACAGCTGGTGGTGGAATATACATTTAAACACTTATGGCTTTTTCAACATGAATTGAATATGTAACTAGCATTGGATGGTCCTATCCTCTAGCTCTTAGTAATCAGTGAAGTGACTGAGTGGGGCTCATTTGACCATCAGTACTCCATATTCTAGGAACGAGTTATGATATGTATTAAAATACGTTATATCCACCATTTTAAGACTAACTATGTCTGCTGTCCTTGGCTGATTTTCATTTCATATATTGGCAAAATTTGAGTGGTTGATAGGATACTATATGCCCCCACATCCACTTTTGGGACCTATGGTGTTCCTATACCTCTGCCTGTGTTTCCCCACCTGGCAAAACTATGACGTATTGTATTATGATTTTAATTTTGCCCTGAAGAAGCGCATTTGTCAAGAAACATGTTGAGCAGGACTTAGAGCTGGACTGAATCACCCCTGACTGTGGCCATCTCTAGGGCATAGTATATCATAGTATATTTATCATTCATTACTTGAATCGGGGGGGGGGGCAGCTGTTGAATGGCAGCTGATATTTGTAGCAGCTTTTGCCACATGTTGATGAGGGCAAGGGCCTCTTCCCGACATTAGTGATGTCAATCACTAATATTTTAAATGTGTTTGTTGTCCTATTGTCAGGGCTGGGCTCAGCCCTTCCTTCTCAGAGCTGGCCGCTCAGCTGTCGGCTAATTGCCAGCTCCTATCTCTCCACAGGTACTCAGCTGTTGATGATATCCTGCTCATCACTTCTGCCTACTTAACCGCTTCAGCCCCGGGCAATTTTATCCCCTTCCTTACCAGAGCACTTTTTGCGATTCGGAACTGCGTCGCTTTAACTGACAATTGCGCGGTCGTGCGACGTTGCACCCAAACAAAATTGACGTCCTTTTTTTCCCACAAATAGAGCTTTCTTTTGGTGGTATTTGATCACCTCTGCGTTTTTTATTTTTTTGCACCATAAACAAAAGAAAGGCGACAATTTTGAAAAAAACACAATATTTTTTACTTTTTGCTATAATAAATATCCCATTTTAAAAAAAAAAAACTAAATTTTTTACTCAGTTTAGGCCGATACGTATTCTTCTACATATTTTTGGTAAAAAAAATTTCAATAAGCGTTTATTGATTTGTTTGCGCAAAAGTTATAGCGTTTACAAAATAGGGGATAGATTTATTGCATTTTTTTTTTTTACTAGTAATGGCAGCGATCTGCAATTTTTTTCGTGACTGCGACTTTGCGGCGGACACTTCGGACACTTTTGACACATTTTTGGGACCATTCACATTTACACAGCGATCGTTGCTATTAAATTGCACTGATTACTGTGTAAATATGACTGTCAGGGAAGGGGTTAACACTAGGGGGCGCTGCAGGGGTTAATATGTTCCCTATGTGAGTGATTCTAACTGTGGGGGGAGGGGACTCACAAGGGGAGGAGACCGATCGGTGTTCCTCTATACTTGGAACACATGATCGGTCTCCTCTCCAGTGACAGTTTACACACACAGCTCCATGGCCCCGCTGTTTTCCCGGACATCGCGCCCGCCGGGCACGCGCACCGGGTCCCGAGCGACGCCGCGGGCGCGTGCGCGCGCCCCCTAGACGGCCGGGAATAGGAGGACGTCATATGAAGTCCACCCAGGATGGGAGATCCACCTTGTGGATGTCATATGACGGTCGGCAGTATTGAAGTGGTTAAGCTGTTCAGCCCCCCCCAGGATTCCCACACTGGACCACCAGGGATGCCACTAGGACCACCAGGGATGCCACTAGGTCCACCAGGGATGTCACCACCAGGTGTGCCACCATAGACCACCAGGGATGCCAATTAGTGCCCACAATGGATGCCAATCAGTGCCCACAATGGGCATCACTGATTGGCAGGCATTATTGTTTGGCACTGATTGGCATCCGTCCGTACCATCAATTACTGTACATCAGTGCCCGTCCATGCCCATCAGTGCCACCTATCAGTGCCCATCCATGCCGCCTTTCAGTGCCCATCAGTGCCACCTATGTGTACCCATCAGTGCTGCATATCAGTGCCACCTATCGGTGCCCCATCAGTGCCAAATATTAGTGCCCATCATCAGTGCCCATCAGTGCCACCCCATTGGTGCCACCTCATCGGTGCCCATCCGTGCCGCCTATCAGTACCCATCCATGCCACCTTTCAGTGCCCATCAGTGCCACCTATGTGTACCCATCAGTGCTGCATATCAGTGCCACCTATCAGTGCCCCCATATTAGTGCCCATCAGTGACCATCAGTGCCGTTTTATCATTGCCCGTCAATGCAGCCCCATCAGTGCCCATCAGTGAAGAAGAAAACTTACTTATTTACAAAGTTTTGTAACAGAAACAAAAAAAAAAACATTAAAAAAAATCTGTCTTTTTTTTATTTGCTTAGCAGAAAATAAAAATCCCAGAGGTGATCAAATACCACCAAAAGAAAGCTCTATTTGTGGGAACAAAATGATAAAAAAATTAGTTTGGGTACAGTGTTGTGTGACCACGCAATTGTCATTCAAAGTGCGACAGCGCTGAAAGCTGAAAATTGGTCTGGATAGGAAGGTGTATAAGTGCCCTGTATTAAAGTGGTTAAAGTTTATTAAGCATATTAAGTTATATCCACAGGGCCACCCTGTGCTTTTATATAACCAAACTTCTTCTTGTACTAATCTCCATATCCACCATTTAATGAGGATGAAAAGAGGAAGACATGTTTGAAGTCCAGGATGTGTGACAATATTGGTTTCATCCATTGATACAGCGGAGAAGTGAGCATAGCTACCCTATGGAAGAACAGGAGTTACTGGCAGGTTAATTAGTTGAAAATAAAAGAAAAAAAAAGCATGGAAAAAAAGATAAACTGATGCAGCTACCTCATCTAGAGTAATGCCGCGTACACACGAATAAACTCTGACGGTTTTTCCCACATGTTTTCCGATGGAGTTCCGCTGAAACTGTCTTGCCTACACACGATCACACCAAAGTCTGACCGTCTAGAACGTGGTGACATACAACACGTACGTCGGGACTAGAAAAAGGAAGTTCAATAGCCAGTAGCCAATAGCTTCTGTCTCGTACTTGCTTCAGAGCATGTTTCGTTTTTGGTACGTCGGAACAGCATATAGGCGAGGGGTTTTCCCGATAGGAATTGATTCTGTCGGAAATATTTAGAACATGTTCTATTTCTAGGTCCGTCAGAATTTTCTAAAAAAAAAAGTCAGATGAGGCCCTCACACGATCGGAATATTCGATGAAAAGCTTCCGTCTGAATTTTTCTGCTGAAAGTCCGACCGTGTGTAGGCGGCATTAGACATGGTAGATTTCAATATATAAAATGTTTGCTTTTCACAATAAATATGCCTAAAAACACAATCTGTGCGTAGTTCATCCATTTGAAGATTTCTAGTCTGTAGAGCAGACCCGGTGATGCACATTTAATGCTAGCACATGGTATAAAATGTATTTGTATGCTACATATACTATGCCTATAGTATGCCTATTTGTATGCCTATACTATTAGAGCTAGTGAAGAAACAAGTAAGTGATGACAAGTGTCTATTATAAAGTGTCAAAAGCGCCAGTATCATTCACTTAGATATTGCTTTGTGGACGCACGCCTATTAAAACTGACCTGAGTTTACTTGCTGGAAATTGTATTTTTAAGCGTGAAAAGGTTTCAGCTTCACACGACATTGTTTCATTGCACATTGAGACAATTACTATAGGAACAAACAGTGAAATCTTTGTTGTAATGGTGCCTATGGTGGATATTAATCCAAGCAATGAAATTCTGGCAGGATCCAATGTGTTCTACTACCTACCACAGAGCAAGCATATGTTTCTTTTTGCTGTCTTCGCTAAGTGATTTTATAACCATACAGTCATAAAAAATAAAATAAAAAAAACCTCTGTTGTGTCACTCTGTGCATTGTATAGCAAGTCGCTACCTTATTGTTTTTCTAATGAAAAACTGTACTTTTTCATGGAAAGAGATATGAATCTAAGGAGCACATTAAGATAATGTAATTCAATGAGTTACATTTTGTAACAAATAACCACAGCCAGGTAACATTTTGTACAGCAAGTACAAAACACACTACCTAGTTTGTCTTTCCAAGTGCCTCAAACATCCGTTGATTTACAATCATCTTTGTCTAGGCCGAGTATAATGCGCACATGTATAGGTTTAATCTGCAAGCCCATCAACAAGGTAATTATTTTATTTTCTCAGTCTGAGGCAAATATACCGTGTGACAAAATATAAGTAATAAAGCCGCTGGAAGTATGCTAATTTCTACTCTCAATTTAAGTTATCCCTTGCTTTTGAAAGCTGAATAATGTGCGGATGTCAAAAAAATAAAAAGGAAAGACTGCAAACAAGTTTTAGGTTTGTTCATTATTAATACCCAGCAACCCTCCCCTGGTGTGAAAGCCTCGTGTTGCGATAAAATTATACAGCGAAAAATTTTCAGCACTGTGAAAAATCTAATCAGCTAAATAAAGAACACATAGAAAATGCTGTATGCAAACAATGTCTTCTTATGATTCCAGAGAGAGAAAAGATAAGTAAACCGTGTAATTATTAGAAGAATGGCTGCAAATTAATACAGAATCGTGATAATAAAATGATCAGCTATTTTAATATTTTAAAGGCGTTCATGACATGAATATGATAAAAAGGATAATCGTTAAATAATAGAACTCCAAATCAATCATCAAAGGAAAAAGTTCCTACAGTAAAATTATAGTTGGATTAAGCAACTATCCTGAATTTTTTTTAAAGGAAACCTAAAATTAAATGTACAGTGACTGTAAAGCACTGCCATGGCATGTACCTTTACACTTAGCAGCATGTAACCCCCTAGAGCAGTGGTTCTCAACCTTTCTAGTGCCGTGACCCCTTGATGACATTTCCCCTAACAGTAAAAAATAATTTGTAGTGTGGGTTGTCAGCACCCAAGGCAAGACAAGTAATTTGCGCTCCTAACCCATGGACATTTAGCGCTCCCTGAGTCCCTTCCACTCGTACAGTATTAAAACCCCTTATGGTACATTTTAGGATATACCACTCTCTCTCTCTTTGTTCTCCTTTCTTTCCCTTTTATCTCTCTATCCTAATTTCTTTTTTTCCCCATCCCTCTCTCTAGCCGTCTTTCTTGTTCTTTCTCTTATTCTTTCTCTCCCCTTTTCTTTGTTCCTCCCCTGCTTTTCCTCTCCCTTCCTTGTATTCTCTATTTTTATTCCTTCTCTCACTCCTTGGCAGGGATTTGGGATAAGTGGCAGTGCTGGCGGGGAGTTGTTTTCAGCCAACTTAGGTGCTCTTGATCAAGGTCATCTGCTGATCTGAGAACTGTAGTGGGGACTTTTAATGGCAACTATAATCACAGGTAGTGTTACTCACTGTGTCTCCGGCTTTGTGGTGTCTCGCAGCAGTGACACCTATGCCGAAATCAGGAGATGGGGACTCCTCCAGCCCCTCCCACTTTACATTCCTCACCAGTCAGCTGACCTCTAGTCTTTGCCCCCCAGTCATGCCGTCAACTGAATGGGCGGCTGTGAAGAGGCTGTGTGGGCGGCCGCGGACTCCAGCAACAGCCCAGCTGGGCAGCCATAGGCTCCAGGGACAGTCCTGCTGGGCTACCGCAAAAAAGGCTGGAGAGCGGTGTGGGCTTCAGGAACAGCCCAGGATTCGGTGACCCCTGGTAAATTGTCATTCGACCCCCGAGGGGGTCCCGACCCCCAGGTTGAGAACCACTGCCCTAGAGCCTATAAAATAATAACTGCAAACTCCTTTTAGTAAGCACCGTTTATAGTGATTGGGAAGTAACAGAAACGTATCTTAAATTAAATAGTGTGGAGTGGACCTGTGCTTTGCCATGCAAGGCTCAACAGCAAGTTCCCTTGAATTCTGACCCCAGCAGCAGCATAAAGGAAAAGTACAGCCAAAGCTTGTTTCACAGAATCACAGAAGTGCAGTTTGTTCAGCACTCCTGTGACCCATTTTCGGCAGACAGCGGGCTGAAGCCAGTCCAGGTTGGGGCAAGATCGCCACAATATGGTCGGGATCCGCCCACGACCCTGGACCAGTACCTGGCTCAGCCTCTCAGCAAGCCACTAAGAGCCTTAGCCAGCCGCCGCCTCCACAGCCCAGCACTCCAGTGGGGGGCAGAGCAGACAGCCTTCTCTAACAATCACCAGCTCTCTGCTCAGGGAGCTCTGAGAACCAAGCGATCAGTGGTGTTTGATCACTCGGTTCTCAGTCTTAGAGCCAGCATGGAACATATGCAGCATTGAGACTGATGCTGCATCCACCTAGGTAAGTATGATTCTTACAAAAAAAATGCCCATACTTCTCTTTTAAAGTGAAACTATAGGAAAAGCTTTTTTTCATTTTATATAGAGTAATAGAGTAAGGGAGGGTTATAACCCCTGTCAGTGTTTTGTATCCCATCTGTCTCCCACTGGGAGGAAATCCCTGCAAATTAGGGGAATCCATAGGAGTCCTCCAGGTCTCTAGTGCCCTCCAGAACTAGTGTCACCATTGGAAGAACTGCCCCCTATCACTGTTCTGGAAACAACCAAAACTTTTAGTGGTAAATGGGACAAATAGAGAGGGTGGATCTCACTAACAGGGACATACAGTAGATAGCAATAAAACCTGACAAGTGTTCTAATTTCTCTCCACTCTATCTAAAAAACAATAACAAAAATGTACCTTCAATTAAACGTAACCTCCCTTCACTTCCCTGCCACTCTGTTCACCACCAGGAGTGAAGAGAAATGCCCAGTGACTCCTGCGTGAGTAATGGGGAATATGTGACTCCTGCCCTTTCCCCTCATCTGACAGAGCTAGTGCTTGGCGATTGGTCACTTAAGCACCAGCATCGTCACATTTGTACATGGAAAAATCCCCAGCAAGCTATGATTAGTAATGATTTGGAGAACTTCTCCTCACTCCCATGGGCGAACAGAGCAGTTGAGGTAGTAATATAAATATAAGCTACTGCAGGGGGCAGTTTTAAAGAAAACGTTCAGTTGAAAGTGTAGTTTAGTGGTTTAATTGCTTTCTCAAAATATGCATCTCCTGATGAAGGTGTAAAATTTAAAACATACCAATCTGTAGGAGTGTATTTAGGAAGGTACACTTGTCATGTCTCAGCTATTTCCCAAATGTCTTGGTCCAGCAGCTCTTGCAGTTAAGATGGAACTAGACCATGCTACCAAGGCCAAGATTCAAACTGTTTGTGGGCAGGCTAAATGTATCAAGTTGATCTATTGATCAACTTGGGTACAACCAGCCTGCTACATTCACTTGCGATCATCGCTAGTGGCTGCTATAGCCACTATCAATAATTCCTGTCTTATCCTGGCGGGGGTGGCTTCCCCCACCCGCATTCCCCTGCTGGCAGCAGACAATTGCTCGGCAGGAGGGATTTGCACTGCCTAAGGTGTATGTTTATCAAACAGAGAAGATGATGATCACGGCTGAGCTCTCAGGTGTGCCAGTTTATGAAGCTGAGATGAGGAGTAGAGAACATGTTCTTCACTTCTCATCACAGGACACACCCTTCTGTCATTCACTTTCACACAGATGACCAGTATATGAAGATCTCACTGGCCAGCTCTGTAAAATATCTCCGTCCCAGATTCTCCAGCTCAGAGGTGGAGAATATGGGTGAGAAGCTGCTGTGATGTGAGGAAGGAGGCTTCTTTCTTCCTAATATCAGCAACAGCAAGCTTAAAGGTGGATTTAAATAATAACTATATATGTTTGTGTGTACGTATGTGTTTTTATATATATATATATATATATATATATATATATATATATATATATATAAAGGGGTTGATTTACTAAAGGCAAATCCACTTTGCACTACAAGTGCACTTGGAAGTGCAGTCGCTGTAGATCTGAGGGGAAGATCTAAAATGAGGGGAAGCTCTGCTGATTTTATCATCCAATCGTGTGCAAGCTAAAATGCTGTTTTTTATTTTCTTTGCATGTTTCCCTCAGATCTACAGTGACTGCACTTCCAAGTGCACTTTGTAGTGCAAAGTGGAGTTGCCTTTAGTAAATAACCCCCATAGTGTATATATTTACTATGTACTATGTGTGTGTATATATGTATATATATATATATATATATATATATATATATATATATATACACATAGTACAAACACATACACAGCATAATTATAATGTATTTTCTTTTAGGACCCATTCACATCTGAGCAATGCAGAATTGTTGGCAGAATTGCGCAATTCTTGCCACGATTCCAAATTGCTGTAAAATTGTATCAAAATACGCAATGCGCTTTTGGGTGCCATTCATTGTTAATGGCACCCCAAATGCAGTTAGCAGACATGCATTTATTCATTTGACAACTACAAAATGCGCATTGAAATAATGCACAACGCTCCATGTCCTAAAAATCTTCAATTTGGCTTTTTTTGGCCTTTTTTTGCGCATTTTGGTGCAGTTTTTGATGCACTTTTTGCTTTATTCAACACACATTTTGGTTTGTTTTTTAAAACGCATTTTAGCACATTTTTATGTGCATTTTCATGCTTTTTTTTAACATGTATTTTGGCCCATTTTATTACCTGCGTTTTTGTGTGCATTCCAGGAAATGCATGCAAGGAAGAAGTCAACTCGACGAAACATGTCAGGGGCGTGGCCATACGGACAGTAAAAGATCCTTTGACGTATTAGACGTGTTTCTTGGAGATCCCGGCTATCCTTCACCTACTATAGTTACAGCCCAGCACCCACTGGATAATGGAAACAGCACATGCAGCGTCTGGAGCGGGTGAGAGAGAGTGTGGTATATTTTGGGATCCAGTGTGACCTAGTTTGCGGTGCCTCCAAGCCAGCTCGTCCATCTCACTGTTTGCAGTGGAGTTATTTCATTGCTGGTTTTTCAATTTTAAAATGTGAGTGACACTATTGAAGTGTGTGTTTGAACATGGTTGAATACATTTTGTTTTAAACGGAGTTATGCTATGTGGAGCACTGTTCATTTTTATTTCCACATATGGATATGCTCGCTTTGATCTGACCGATCACTGACCCAGGTGTGGTCTAACAGCTTGAGTGCCAACCACGAGAGTGGCTGGCATCACCATCTGGTGAGTGCAGTCTCATTGGGAGAGGGATCACGTGACACGTTGGTGTGGTGGAAGAATTTAAAGCATCAGTTTTTTGAAGATTTTATATGTTTTGAATATCATTTCTTCTGGCACAGAGATTCAATTCAGTGTTTCACTCTTTTCACGTGGTGTTTATTTAATTACAGTCATTATTGTTTTCACTAACAGTAACACTGTTCACACCTTTATATGGTATATTTTAGTCCAATTTCATTATTGGTCATTCTTTATTTTATTTTATTGTATTTTATTTTTTATTATATATTTTTTTCATTGCTATTTTGGTAAGCAGCGCCACTGGATTGTTTCCTTTTACACATTCACATATTTGATGTCTTAATCCATACACTATTCAAAATGCATGATATGCTTGCGTGCCATTAATTGTTAATGGCACCCCAAAAGTGGCTAGCAAATGTGCTGTTTGCCAAAATACACATAAAAAGCAAATCAAAATGCATGTTAACAAAGTGTCAAACTACATGCTAAAAGAAACACCAAAATGTGTGTTACAAACCATACCAAAATGCGTGTTAAAAAAACCGGTGCCAAAATGTGTGCTAAAGGGTCAAAATGTGTGTTTAAAAAAGCACCAGTGCTTATTATTTTCATGTAATTACACAGTCTTTTTAAGGCCCCTTTCACACTTATACGACTTGTCCCACGATTTGGGACTGCAAAGTAGCATGACAAGTCGCTCCCCATGATTTCCAATGACAGCCATTCATACTTCAAGTCGTTCCGACTTCAAAGTAGTCCCTGCACTACTTTGGTCCGATTTTGATGCCACTTACACAGGCATTCCTTGAAATCGTGGCAAAAATTGCGGTAAAATCGCACGACTTTGAAGTCGCACAAGTGTGCAAGGGGCCTAACTTTGGTTTCACTTTTAAAACTCAGCTGCTCTGTAATCACACAGGTGTCTCAGGAGATCACAAGCAGCCATTCCACCTTCTCCTCAGATCTCAGGTGTTCTCAGAGAAAAAACTTCTCTCTTCTCCTTCTGAGAACAATTGTTCTCAGCTTCATAAACAGGGTGCCAGAGGACAAGATTTTTTTTTAAAACTGAAATTTTAATAAATTATCTCTGTTTAATAAACGTACACCTTAGTCTCTATGTTTCCAGCTATGAGAGTAGCCATTTCAGGGCTTTAAAGCAGTGGTCATCAACCCTGTCCTCAGGGCCCACTAACAGGCCAGGTTTTATGTATTACCTTGGGGGGATGCAGACTAGGATACTGCAATTACCGAGCAGCAAACCTGGCCTGTTAGTGGGCCCTGAGGACAGGGTTGTTGACCACTGCTTTAAATAATTACCGTATATATCGGCGTATAACACGCACCCCAATTTTAGGAGGGCATTTTAAGGAAAAAAAGTTTTAGGAGCTTTAAGGAGTTTTAAGCGTCATTTGCAGCTTGCCCAGCGTCATTTGCAGCTTGCCCATCGTCATTTTCTGCTTGCCCAGTGCCATTTGCAGCCTTGCCCAGGTCATTTGCAGCTTGCCCAGTGTCATTTGCAGCTTGCCAGTGTCATTTGCAGCTTGCCCAGTGTCATTTGCAGCTTGCCAGTGTCATTTGCAGCTTGCCCACATTTAAATTTCCCGCCGCCGAGACAGACCGCGCGAGCGCCGCCGAAAAAGACAGAGCGCCGCCGAAAAAGACTCAGCTCGCAGTCCCGCCTCCCTGCTGTTTCCGGAGTGAGCGCAGGGAGGCGGGACTGCGAGCAGAGCCGAGCAGTCGGCTCGGTCTTTTTCGTCAGCGCTCGGTCTTTTTCTTCGGCGCTCTGTATTTTTTGGCGGCGCTTGCTATTTTTTGTTTTTTTTCTTGATTTTTTTTGTTATTTTTTTGGGGGATTGGCGTATAATACGCACCCATGACTTTCCCCCGATTTTAAGGGGAAAAAGTGCGTGTTATACGCCGATAAATACAGTTGTTCACCTTTACAGAAAAAATGTATAGGTGGACCAAAACTGTACACCATCTCCTTGCTCTTCTCTGTTCAGCACTTGTACTGTAAAGTAATTCATCCTCAGAGATCTTCAAACATCACAACAATCACTTTAAGACTGAATTCACACATTTCTTTGTGCATTCTAATGAATTTCTTTGTGCGTTTTTAACCACTTCAGCCCCGGACCAATTTGCAGCCAAAGGACCAGGCCCCTTTTTGCGATTCTGCACTGCTACGTTTTAACTGACAATTGCGCGGTCGTGCAAAGTGGCTCCCAAACAAAATTGGCGTCTTTTTTTTCCCACAAATAGAGCTTTCTTTTGGTGGTATTTGATCGCCCCTGTGGTTTTTATTTTTTGCGCTATAAACAAAAATAGAGCGACAATTTTGAAAAAAATGCAATATTTTTTACTTTTTGCTATAATAAATATCCCAAAAAAAATATAAAAAAACATTTTTTTTTCTCAGTATAGGCTGATACGTATTCTTCTACATATTTTTGGTAAAAAAAATTGCAATTAGTGATTATTGATTGGTTTGCGCAAAAGTTATAGCGTTTACAAAATAGGGGATAGTTTTATAGCATTTTTATTAATATATTTTTTTTACTAGTAATGTCGGCGATCAGCGATTTTTATTGTGACTGCGACATTATGGCGGACACATCGGACATTTTTGACACATTTTTGGGACCATTGTCATTTGTACAGCAATCAATGATATTTAAATGCATTGATTCCTGTATAAATGACACTGGCAGTGAAAGAGTTAACCACTAGGGGGCGGGGAGGGGTTATGGTGTGTGACGTGTGTTTTTTTTTTTTTACATTAGGGGGCGGGGCTGACGTCTGACGTCATTGATCGGCTTTCCCGATGACAGGGAACAGCCGATCAATGACAGGCAGAGTAGGAAGCGCGGAGAGAGGTTTGTTTACACAGACCTCTCCCTGTTCTTCAGCTCTGTGACCTGATCGCGGGACACCAGCGGCGATCGGGTCCGCTGGTCCCGCGGCCGTGGTCACGGAGCTCCCGACCAGCGGGAAGCGGTTAAAATGTTTTTGCATTCGTATTTAATGTTTCCTAGTTTGTTGGCATCTGTTCACCAATGTAATGTTGAGAAAAGGTAAGGCTGCTATGAGTCCTCCTGCCTGGTCCAGGTAGGACTAGGGATGAGCCAAACACCCCCCAGTTCGGTTCGCATCAGAACATGCGAACAGGCAATAAATTTGTTTGAACATCTAAACACTGTTAAAGTCTATGGGACTCGAACATGAAAAATCGAAAGTGCTAATTTTAAAGGCTTATATGTAAGTTATTGTCATAAAAAGTGTTTGGGGACCTGGGTCCTGCCCCAGGGGACATGTATCAATGCAAAAAAAGTTTTAAAAACTGAAGTTTTTTCAGGAGCAGTGATTTTAATAATTCTTAAAATTAAACAATAAAAGTGTAATATTCCTTTCAATTTTGTACCTAGGGGGTGTGTATAGTATGCCTGTAAAAGGGGCGCATGTTTCCCGTGCTTAGAACTGTCCCTGCACAAAGTGTAATTTCTGAAGGAAAAAAAGTCATTTGAAAGCACTTGTGGCTATAATGAATTGTCGGCTCCCTGTAAGGCCTGATTCACACCTATGCATTTTTTGTGCTTTTTGAATTTTGCAGATTAGCACTATAGAACACGTTCCATAGGAAACCAAGTTAAATGTACTGTAGTACAAATCTGCAAAATGCAAAAAGCACTAAAAATGCATAGGTGTGAATCAGGCCTAATACAGAGAACAGTCATTGAAAAAAAATGTGTGGGGGTCTCCCCAAATTCAGTTACCAGGCCCTTCAGGTCTGGTATGGATTTTAAGGGGAACTCCACGCCAAATAAAAAAAAATGGCGTGGAGTTCCCCACAAAAATCCATACCAGACCCTTTATCCGAACACGCAACCTGGCAGGCCGCAGAAAAAGAGGGGGAGACGAGAGAGCGCCCCCCCTCCTGAACCGTACCAGGCCACATGCCCTCAACATTGGGAGGGCACCAAAGCACCTTTCCCCATGTTGATGGGGACGAGGGCCTCATCCCCACAACCCTTGCCCGGTGGTTGTGGGGGTCTGCGGACGGTGGCTTATCGGAATCTGGAAGCCCCCTTTAACAAGGGGGACCCCCAGATCCCGGCCCCCCCTGTTTGAAATGATAACGGGTACATTGTACCCCTACCATTTCACACAGAAAGTGTAAAAAATTGTAAAAAAGACACCGGAAAACCTGCGTTACATAAGAGGGGGGCAGGGTCACCCGCACGTCACTAGGGAAGCCCGGGTTTCCCCTTGCATCAGAGGGGGCGGGGTCATGTGACGGGTGGCCCCGTCCTCATCAGCTAAGAGACCTGTCAGGCTGCCGGGATTCCCGCTGTGTCTCCGGTGGAGACAGGATGCGCTGCGCTGGACATCATCGTTGGACCCTGGACCTGGAGAGGAGAGATCATCCATCGCTGGACCTCGGAGAAGAGATCACCCATCGCAGGATCCCGAGAGTGGATTACCACCGCTGGAATCTTTTTTCTATTTTTTTTTTATTTTTAATAAAGGACTTATCCCAACGGTGTCTGTGTGTTTTTTTACAATTTTTTACACTTTCTTTGTGAAATGGTAGGGGTACAATGTACCCGTTACCATTAAAAACAGGGGGGGCGGGATCTGGGGGTCCCCTTGTTAAAGGGGGCTTCCAGATTCCGATAAGCCCCCCGCCCGCAGACCCCCACAACCACAGGGCAAGGGTTGTGGGGATGAGGCCCTTGTCCCCATCAACATGGGGACAAGGTGCTACCCCCAAAGCACCCTCCCAATGTTGAGGGCATGTGGCCTGGTACGGTTCAGGAGGGGGGTCCGCTCTCTCATCCCCCCTCTTTTCCTGCGGCCTGCCAGGTTGTGTGCTCAGATAAAGGGTCTGGTATGGATTTTTCGAGGGAACTCCACGCCATTTTTTTTTATTTGGCGTGGAGTTCCCCTTAAAATCCATACCAGACCTGAAGGGTCTGGTATGGATATTTGGGGGGAACCCCACGTCATTTTTTTTTTAAATTTGAAGCGGGGTTCCCCTTAATATCCATTTTTTTTTTTATCAATGACTTTCAATGACTGTTCTCTGTATTACCAGGAGCCGACAATTCATTATAGCCGCGAGTGCTTTTAAATGACTTTTTTCCCTTCAGAAATGACAGTTTGTGCAGGGACAGTTCTAAGCACGGGAAACATGCGCACCTTTACAGGCATACTATACACTCCCCCTAGGTACGAAGGAATATTACACTTTTATTGTTTCACTTTAAGCATTATTAAAATCACTGCTCCCGAAAAAAACGGCCATTTTTGAAACTTTTTTTTGCATTGATACATGTCGCCTGGGGCAGGCCCTGGTCCCCAAACACTTTTTATGACAATAACTTGCATATAAGCCTTTAAAATTAGCACTTTAGATTTCTCTCATAGACTTTTACAGGGTGTTCGAATTTTTCGAATTTGCCGCGAACACCCCAAATTGTTCGCTGTTCGGCGAACGGGCGGACAGGCAATGTTCAAGTCGAACATGAGTTTGACTCGAACTCGAAGCTCATCCCTAGGTAAGACCCACTAGGGTTGCCACCTCATCCCTTTAAAACCGAACACATATTAATTACACAGGTTCTGTGACTGATTAAGGTGGTAATTAAACTCACTTGGTGCCTTATCTGCATTAAACTAGCCTCAGAACCTGTGTAATTCAGATGTGTTCAGGTTTAAAGGGATGAGGTGGCAACTCTATGACCCACCCTGTACCTGGCCCAAAGTACCACACCTGGAGTCAGTGGAATAGACTTTCTTAACAGGAAATGTTAAGACTGACAGGGGAGGTTGGGTTAGACAAAGAATTAAAAACAGCATACAGAAATTATAATTTCAATATGCACAGGTGCAAAACAGGCATTATGATATTCAGGAGATGTGCAACTCTAAGCTGTATAAATGAAAAACACAACACCAAACAGCTTAATGTTTAACCAATTACTTTTATTACTTATACAGATATAATGCAGTTAACAACTAGGGATGAGCCGAACACCCCCCCGTTCGGCTCGCACCAGAACCCACGAACGGACCTAAAGTCCGTGCGAGCTTTAGAACCCTATTAGTTATAATGGATGCGAACGTTCGAAATTAAAAGTGCTAATTTTAAAGGCTAATATGCATGTTAATGTCATAAAAAGTGTTTGGGGACCTGGGTCCTGCCCCAGGGGACATGTATCAATGCTAATTTTTTTTTTAAAAACGGCCGTTTTTTTCAGGAGCAGTGATTTTAATAATGCGTAAATTGAAACAATAAAAGTGTAATATTCCTTTAAATTTCGTACCTGGGGGGTGTCTATAGTATGCCTGTAAAGGGGCGCATGTTTCCCGTGTTTAGAACTGTCTCTGCAAATAGTGTCATTTTTGCAAGTAAAAAAGCTATTTAAAATCACTTGCGGCTAATGTGTATTGTCGGCTCCCGTAATACAGAGAACAGTCATTCATTGAAACTGAAAGTCATTCAAAAAAAAAAAGTCATTGATAAAAAATAAAAAAAATGAAAAAAAAAAAAGCGTAGGGGTCCCCCCAAATTCAATAACCAGGCCCTTCAGGTCTGGGATGGATATTAAGGGGAACCCCAGCCAAAAAAAAAAAAAATGGCGTAGGGTCCCCCTCAAAATCCATACCAGACCCTTGAGGTCTGGGATGGATTTCAAGGGGAACCCTAGCCAAAAAAAATGGCGTAGGGTCCCCCTCAAAATCCATACCAGACCCTTATCCGAGCACGCAACCTGGCAGGCCGCAGGAAAAGAGGGGGGGACGAGAGCGCCCCCCCTCCCGCCTGAACCGTACCAGGCCACATGCCCTCAACATTGGGAGGATGCTTTCAGGGTCTAAGACCCCAAAAGCACCTTGTCCCTATGTTGATGAGGACAAGGGCCTCATCCCCACAACCGTGCCCGGTGGTTGTGGGGGTCTGCGGGCAGGGGGCTTATCGGAATCTGGAAGCCCCCTTTAACAAGGGGACCCCCAGATCCCGCCCCCCCCCCCTGTGTGAATTGGTAAGTACCCCTACCATTTCACCAAAAAAGTGTGAAAAATGGTAAAAATGACAGGAGACGGTCTTTGACAATTCCTTTATTAAAATCTTCTTTCTTCTTTCTTCATCCTTTGGTTTCTTCATCTTCTCCTTCCGTCATCTTCTTCCATCTTCTTCCATCTTCTTCTTCCTCCGATCCGCTTCTTCTTGCACTGGTCTTCTCGTCCTTCTCGACCGGCATCTTCTTCCGTTGGCGTCGGTGTCTCTTCTTGGGCCGCTCCGCACAATGGGAGGCTCCCGCTGTGTGAGGCTCCGCTCCGTCTGACAGGTCTTTTATAACGGAGGGCACCTGGTGACCCCGCCCCCCTCTGACGTCATGGGGAAAGCCATAGGGAATTCCAAGGGTCTGGTATGGATTTTGAGGGGGACCCTACGCCATTTTTTTTTTTGGCTGGGGTTCCCCTTAATATCCATCCCAGACCTGAAGGGCCTGGTTATTGAATTTGGGGGGACCCCTACGCTTTTTTTTTTGTTTTTTATTAATGAATGACAGTTCTCTGTGTTACAGGAGCCATCAATTCATTAGCCGCGAGTGCTTTTAAATAGCTTTTTTCCTGCAAAAATGACACTTTTTTGCAGGGAAAGTTCTAAGCACAGGAAACCTGCCCCCCTTCACAGGCCACCTATAGACACCCCCCAGATGTGATACTGCAATGCTGTTCTAACAGCACGCACACACAAATCCCCAGAAATATCTTGTCAGCAGTCAGCAACACACTGACACGGTGACACTGTGACTGAAACATAATATGCGAGGCCGCAGCCGCCGCGGCCTCTTATACCGTGGGGCGTGTACTAAAGCCCCTGAGCTATAATTGGCTACAGGCATCCTGCCTGTAGCCAATTATGGCTCTCCTCGCTGCCGGCGCTGTGATTGGCCAAGCATGCGGGGTCACAGTGCATGCTTGGCCAATCATCAGCCAGCATTGCACTGCGACTAGCGCAATGCATTGCGGGGCCGCTCGCATCACACAAATTTGATGCGAGCGGCCCCAATAGTTCTGGGCTCGCCGAGCGAGCGAACACCCGGTGCTCGATTCGAACATGGGTTCGAATCGAACACCGGGCCCATCCCTATTAACGACATACACAAATAAATAGTCACCATCAAGACCATGAAACTAGACATAAGCAAATCTTGAAGCATAGTACAGTAGTATAAAACTAAAGTATCAGGGTGGTTAGATTCTGAGTATCCACAAGTGAACATAAAGATAGTAGCAGAAAGGTACCATAAATAAACTAACTCACTGATATGATGACACCTGTAAACTAGGATGAAGGTGGAGGAGACTAATGACATTTTGAGGAGAGCCCCTTTCCCAAGTCAGATACCTGTGTACAAAAAGACATCCTGAATGGTTTAAATGCTGTAACTGGCACCATAGACATAAGTAAATAAAACAAAATAAAGCTGTACTAAGGATTCATTTTAAAGGGCACAAACGGTTGGAAATAAGCTAATGCGCTTACCAATAACAAACAGTGAATGCAAATTATTGATATAAAGGCAGATGAAAACCAATGCAATACCAAATGAACATGAACACAAATGAGGAAAAAAATGTATAAAAGTAAAAAGGGAAAAAATATGAAAAAATAAAATAAAATAAGAAATACAGAAAACAACACTAAATGTGTATATGGATGGATTAATGAAACCCAATCTCAAAGTGATACAATGATAGCAAAAAATCAATTGATATTATACATGAGCATAAAAAATGTTTGAGTGAATCCATAAACTTATAATATATAGTGATAAAACAGATGAAAAAACGAATCAAAAAATAAGTCCATACACAATACGTGAAAAACATAATCAGAGTGATGAAAATCCAAAACACCACAGGAAAACGTGCAGAGAGTGGGAAAGAGGCCTCCACCTACAAACACACTTCACACTTCACACTTCAGAGGCCTCCACCTACAAACAGAACGGTATGGTCCCTTATGACAGGGGACCCAGGAGCGCAAGTGGCTTATAACCCAGCCTGGGGTCTCAATGGCAGGCACCAAACTCCTCGAACTCAGCAGCGGTAATCCTCATCTCAATGCAGCCAAATGGTTAAATCCCCATAAAGATAAAAGAAGGCTTGCATAGTGTAAAACCTTATATAATTTAATAGTCAAAAAATGAATGAACACTTACAGTGTAGTAGATTAAAATCAGCAAACAGAGAACAATCGAGCCAGCCGGCTCTCAACAGCAGCCGTTACTTCCGGGACTAACACAGCACACAGTGGCGTCAGCACGTCGCTCCTCCCTACACGTTTTGTCACTACAAAGGACATAAGCCCTGCGTCTTTGTCCTGGCTGGAGTGACATCATTTCGGGGGCCAGAAACATAATTGTTGTGATGTAACTTCTGGTCCACCTCCTTTAAGATGCAGTCTGCTATTTTCAAGTTTCAAGATTCAAGTTGGAAGATGACTCTTTCCTGCCTTATCTCCATAGTTTGGTCATACATTATTTAAAATAGTTACCATTTTGTTTACAAATGGTAGGTATACCCATTCAGTGTCCCCCTGTCTAAACGATGAACAAGAGCCACAACAATCAATGACTGTCTAGTCATCATGGTGTTGTAACAGCATATTTAGGAAGGAGAATAATGAGCTTCCTTCTCTTTTCACAGTGATAACAAGCAGAGTCAAAACAAATGTACCTGTCTGGTACACAAGCCTGGCATTTCATTCCTGCTGGTGACACAATTCATGAAAGAGATCCAAATGATAGCACAAAAACTAATTGAACAGCATAGTGACTACACAGTTTAAAGCGTAAATCCAGGCATTTCTTTTTATTTGGAAAGAGTGGGAAGAAGTTAAACTTTCTGTCAAGTTTTAATTTCCCTCTAGGGAGTATCTACCTCACTTTCTGTTCCTATTACATCTGCACAGATATAACTATAGACATAGCAGCCCAGTGGCTGATATGAGGCCTAAGGGTAAAAGAGACGGGCCCATTAGGGAGATCATTAAGGAAAATTAAAACATCTGTGTTCATGTGAAAATAGCACAGATTCTGTATTGTATAATTATTGGTTGGAGAGTTTACAGTTTATGCTGACACTGACTCCCCATGAAATCTCCAATCTAGAGGAGCTGGCATCAAATGCATGGGAAGGGTCCTGATTATGGTGTCGCTAGTCACAGTGTGATTAGCTGAGAAAACACCTCCTCCTCCTCTCCTCTCATCCTAAAGTCTCCTGGGTTACTTAAAAAGTAATCCAGTTGTTGACCCGCCTGAAGACTCCTGGGATGTATGACATCACTTGACTAGGTAAAAAAACAGGAGGTAACTTAAAAAATAAAAAAAAAAGTTTAAAGCAAGTAAATATGATATACTTTCCTATCTGTTTACTAATGCAAGTAGCAGGAGGATAAAAATAATCAATGTTGATTAGGAAAGTGAAGTTCCACTTTAAAATACTTTATGTTAAGATCAATGACACGGTTGACACTACCAGGTGCCACAGAGAAAAGTCATCAGGAGGAGCTCTATCAAAATTTTGCTATTGGTCCCCATGATCTATGAGCTATGACCCTGGACACCTGTACGAGAAAAGGGGAAGCAGTTGTCATTAGGAGCAGTAAAAATATAACTTTCTAACTTTTGCTCACTGTGCCCCAATGTTTCCAAAAGGGAACCAGAAAGCTGTACAAACCTGACAAATCTTTCTTGCTGTTTCCAAAATACCAAGACAGGAGTCAGACTTTAACTTTAACTGAGATTTCATTGGACCAATCATAGATAAGATTCTTTAGGAATGGCTCTATGCATATTCTGAACTAGAAAACGGTATAAAGGGAAGGCAGTCAGAGGGAAACACTATTTTACATACCATATCCCCGCTGTAAGTGGTACATAATCAAAAAGGAACAATAGATATGGAAATATTTTTGGCTTGGTATAATAAAAACTGACTCATAATAAAAAAATATTAGATTTTATAACAGATTTAAGAACACATTCTTAAATGTATTTGTTAAGTTCATACATAGATCCATCACAGAATCATTGTTGGGTACATAAACCTCATGCACCATACTGCTACACGTCCATGACATCATCACACCGTTGGGCGTGTCACATAGTTTATGAAAGTGAGTAGGGGCTAAGAGTGGAAGAGCATAGGCATGCCCTCCCTTCTCTCTCTTACCATAGGCAACCTTTGAGACTGGGTGGAACGGTTTGGAGAAACCACCCTTTAGGAAATTCTTTAATTCCCCTACACTGGATGTAAGTTGATTTGTCAGAGCAGAAGCTGCATTTACCATTTCTAGGCTTTTTTTTTTACAACTCAGAGACCCTTCTCTACGATATGTACAATATGGACTTTACATGATATGTTGTTTTTCTTTTTTTTTCTTTTTTGTGGTAAGCTTTTTATTTGATGAACATGTTTTTTGAAAATTGTTTTTATTGAAAAATATATTACTTGTACAAAATTGGACAGTAACAAAGCTACTAATTGGTAGTAACAAAAAGAGCAATCTTTATAAGAAACATAGGCATGAGAAAAACACTTCTAACGGCCTCCACCCACTTCACCCCATGCCCCCCGAATGGGAGCCTGCTGTGCAAGGAGTAGCCGGGGAGGTCGGACCGGATCCATGAGGAGAGGGCTGTGCCTCATTCCTTCCAGAAAAATACAAAGTAGTGAGAGCTGTGTCATTTTATTTTACCTGGGCTGGTGAAAGCTAGTGTAATGCCGCGTACACACGAGCGGACTATCCCGCGGGATTGTCCGCTGGACTCAAGTCCCCCGGACAATCCCCTCGTGTGTGGGCGCCGGCGGACTTTTTGGCGCCAAAAGTCCGGCGGACTAGGTTTTAAGTTTTGTTTTAAAATTGTCCGCTGGACTTGGCAGTCCGGCGGACAATCCCGCCGTTAGTAGGCTAGTCCACCGGACTTTTGAAATGAGCGGACTTTCCGATCATCGGAAAGTCCGTTCATTTAGCACGTGACTTCAGGTAGACGGAGCTAGCGAAGGCAGTGAATGCCGAAAAAACGGCGTGGGGGTCCCCCCCAAATCCATCTCAGACCCTTATCCGAGCACGCAGCCCGGCAGGCCAAGAAAGGGGTGGGGACGAGCGAGCGCCCCCCCCCTCCTGAGCCATACCAGGCCGCGTGCCCTCAACATGGGGGGTGCCCTGGGGAAAGGGGGGCCGTGCAGCCCCCCCACCCCAAAGCACCTTGTCCCCATGTTGATGAGGACAAGGGCCTCTTCCCGACAACCCTGGCCGTTGGTTGTCGGGGTCTGCGGGCGGGGGCTTATCGGAATCTGGGAGCCCCCTTTTATAAGGGGGCCCTCAGATCCCGGCCCCCCACCCTATGTGAATGAGTATGGGGTACGATGTACCCCTACCCATTCACCTAAGGTGTAAAATGTAAAGTAAAAAACCACACAATTTTGAAAAAATATTTTATTGCACTGCTCCTGGGGGTCTTCTTCCGTCTTGGGGGGTCTTCTCGCCGGACTCCTCCGCCATTTACCTAGCTCTTTTACCGAGCGGAGGAGGCCGGCTACCTTCTTCGTCGTCGACGCCGTCGTCTGGGGTCTCGATCCGCCTTCGGGGGTCTTCCGGGGTCTCTTCTGTTCTTGCCGCGGTCGTCGTTTTCCGCGCCGCCGGCGCCGCCTTCCTCTTCTTCTTCCGATTTCCTGGCCTGCCGGGCTGCGTTCTCGGATAAGGGTCTGAGATGGATTTGGGGGGACCCCACGCCGTTTTTTCGGCGTGGGGAGTCCCTTTAAATCCATGTCAGGTGACGGGGCTAGCGCGGCGGCATTCACTGCCTTCGCTAGCTCCGTCTACCTGCAGTTACATTCTAAATGAACGGACTGCTCCGTGTGTGGGCAAGTCCGTTCATTTTCAAAAGTCCCGCGGACTTTGTCCAGCGGATTGTCCGCCGAGAAGTCCGGGCGTGTGTGGGCAAGTCACACGCTCGGAAGTCTGGGCGTGTGTGGGGAAGTCCCGCCGGACTAGGTCCGGCGGACAAAGTCCGAACCTGTGTACGCGACATAAGAAGGCCTTTGGAGACTGTAAAGGAGAATGTGATAAGCCCACACTCTCTGTAACTCGTTCAGTCCATCATTCGGTAAAACCATACTGGAGCGTTTGCTATCGCTAGGTGATTTGATAGCCTGTACCAACTCATGGTTGACCTGAAAGTAGAGAGGGAACGGGGGGAAGAAGGAAAAGAGGGGCCAGAAAGTATATGGGAGGGAGGACTAGTGGGGGAGGTAAAGAGAAGAGGAAGGAACCTTCACGGAGAGCTGGAGGTAAGGTCTGGGTATGTGGCTTACCAGGTCGTAGTGCGGAATCTTTTTTCCTAGGGATGTAGAGACACTCCAATGTGTTTAGCCCAGGATCCCAGTTGAGTTTGAATTTCTCAGACGTGTCCAGTATGGTGTTGGATATCTTTTCCTGAGACATTATCCAGGAAATTTTTTGTTTGGTCAAGTGAAAAGAGACTGAAGGGATTTCAATGCTTGAGCTATCATTATTTTGGCCCCCAGGAAAATAAAGTGGATTAGGGTTTGGATCAATTTTGGTACTTCTGAGATTCAACTATTAGGGAATGCGATTGCGGGGACCTTGTTTAGATTAAATTAGATTAGATTAAAAATTCTGTTCCAGTACCCTCTAATTCTGTGGCATTCCCATAGGGTGTGGAGTAGGGAACCCAAGTTGCCGCAGTCTCTAGAGCATAGGGGGGAGGATTGGGGGTAAAATTTGGTGAGACGAGTGGGAACTAGGTACCAGCGGGACATAACCTTGAGGTCTGCCCCTACAAGGGAATTATTAAGGATCCCTTTGTATGAGCGGGCAAAGTTAGAGTGCCAGGTGTCTAGGTCCCAGTCGATCTCAATGTCACGTTCCCATTTCAGCATATAGGTCGCTTTCTTAAACTAGGGAGATTCCCCCTCTCGCGTTCATGGCTGAGGAGCACCACAGCTTGTATCGGGTTACAGAAAGTGGACTCTCAGAACTTTTCCACATCCGATGCAGTAAGTGTGACAATTGGTTGTATCGGAAAGTTTCCGAGGGGGGGCGTGTCCAGTTTGGGGACGCAACAGCTCAGGGTGAGGGGGCCATTCGCGTTGAAGTATTGTCCCATTCTGTAAAGGCCCTTGTCAAGCCACCACCTGAAGGCCTTGATATTTAGTCCTGGGGGGAATTGGGGATTATGGAAGATGTGTGCTAAGGGGTGCCAGTCTGCAGTCAGGGAATTCAGCTTGTATAGAGGGTCACATAGAGGCATGGAATGGGAAAGGGCAGGGGACAGAATTGGGGGGCGGTATCTATGGGGGCTCCAAACTTGGAAGTCTAGGGTATGGTTGGGGGTTGCCTGCTGTTCCATTCCTACCCAGTTTGGTTTCTGGCCTCTGGAGTATATGATCGAGAATTGGCTGTGTTGAGCCGCTTGATAATACCACCATAAATTAGGCAATCCCAGCCCCCCCTTTTTCCTGGATCTAAAGGTAACAGTTTTGTAGAGTCGATGTTCCTTATTACCCCAGATGAAGTGGATAATTGCTGACTGCAGCTTGTCTAGAAGACGTTTGGTTATGGGTATGGGAAGGGAACGGAAAAGGTACAAGATTGTAGCCAGGACATCTTATAAAGTGACCATTGGGAAAGATCTTCCATTAATCTCTTGAGCATAGGGAGATAGTTGTATTGGTGCAGTAGATCTATTTTAGACGTGAGTTTTATGCCCAGGTAGGGGATAGAAGAGGGGCTCCAGAAGAAGGGAAAGTGTCTTTTTAGTCTATCTACTAGGTCCTGGAGAGTGGAGATATTAAGGGCAGTTTATTTGGTCATGTTAACTTGTAGGCCAGAGACTAGCCCAAAATCCTTCAGAAGTCGGAGAATATTGGGGGTGGATATGAGGGGAGAAAAGGAGGACATCGTCCGCAAACAATGCACATTTATGGGTCGATTGGCCGCATCAGACTCCATGGATGTCATGGTGTTGTCTTATAACTATCGCCAAAGTTTCTATTGAGATAGCGAAAAGGAGGGGGGAAAGGGGGCAACACTGCCTGGTGCCTTTTAGGATGGGAAACTGTTCAGAGAGGTGACCTTGCATTCTGATTTGGGCTTTTTGGGGATGAGTAAAGGGGTTCCAGAGTTTTAATAAAGTCGAGGCCAAATCCCCATCTTTGTAGTATGGTGAAAAGGTAAGGCCAAGTGACCGTGTCAAATGCTTTTTGGAGATCTATGGATAGGAGGTAGCCTTCCTGCGGAGGTCCACCGTTCCATCCAGACTGCATGAGGGAAATTAAGTCCACTGCTCTCCTTATCTGGTCCGGCCTCCTAGTAATAAATCCCATCTGGTCCTTATGGACCTAAGATCCGATGTGTTGTTTTACATGTACTGCATGTACGTCTTTGAAAAAGTGGAGTGAAAAGCTACAGGGATGAAAAGCTACATAAGGAAAAGGTTAATAATGGCCCTGTAACCACAATGTTTCTGTAATTGATCTATATATGACCTTAACCAATGCATGTATAAATGTCTAAGGACTTTGTTTATATGGGGAAATAATTTTGCTATAAAATTTTGTTTTATTTTTTTATGTCACCTTCTAAATTAGCATGCGATAAATATACCTATAATTATCATTCCTTTTTTCCTTCGTATGCTGTGCTAGTTCACACTCATACCTAATAAAATCAATGCTATGAAGGTGTCTACTAGCTTTAAAAGCAAAGTAATCACACTCTGTGCTAGTTCACATTCTCTTGTACAGTAATGAATATTTATGTGAGACGATGACAGCAAATTTGTAGAGGCATGTTAACAGGGGTACAAGAAGAACTATCCAAGTGTAACACACAGTAAGTATGGCACATTTACTTTATATGCAATTTACATTCATAAATATGTTCTATGTGTTGCTGTGTGAAGATAATAGGCCCCTGTGAAGAGTAAACCAATATCTGAGAATACAACAAAATGGATGTTTCAGCATCTTCATAAGCATACAGTGCCTAATATTCTATTCTAACAGTACAGATAGAGTGATTTTTTTAGAGCAGAATTCCAAAATGAGTCTATTTCAGCTATCTATGTGTATTGTGAATTTCGGCTGTGCATATGGCTGTTTGCCTGGAATTCTTTTGGTGCATAAATTCATAAGTGGATTAATGAAACAGCAAGGTGTTGTACTTATATCATAAACGAAGCACATAAGGTTTAGACTAAGTATGCAAGGTTAAGAGCTTGAAGGGACTGGAAGAGAGAAGCCCAGGGTGGGTCAATATAGATTTTGCAGCTTTTTTAAAGCTCCTCTAGTGCGTGATCTTGCAAAAGGATAAGCTGTAGTACAGCCATCTCTTATCTCATTTTCAGCTATATATCAGTGATCACACAATGCATGGCAAGCCTGAGCTCTGTGTCTGGGAGGGAGAACAGCATGTAATACAAGAAGATTCATAAACTATTGGTCATCAATTTGTTACTGACTTCTCTGTGAATATCCTTCTATTACATATTCCTGTCACCTGGACAGACTGGAACTGGATATTGTATAATGGAAACTGGGTTTTAGTGTTTATTTTATTAAATAAAACCAGTATAAAATATAATCAAATCAATAAATTAAAGGATGAAGTCTTTTAACTGGATTCATGAGTGCGGCTGTACGGAGAGACAAAAAACATATGTATCTTCATACCAGCTATTTCTTGTTGTCATAGTAAGCACTATGTAATTTTTTTCTGGTGGATAAAGTGGACCTAGAAACAGATAAACGGTATCTATCATGAACTTTCTGGTCTATCCTAAAAAAAAACGAGTGGTCATGCCGTGCATACAGCACTAGGCTCACTTTTCTTGCTTGTTTTTTGGATTGGACAGACCAGTTCATACATGCACAGCCACTCCACAAACCAATCTATCATGATGTTTGGGGGTTGTTTAGCTCAGCGTAAAACTTGTTGGCCCACTTTTTTTTAATAAGAAAGAAAATGTACAGAAAAACACACAGTTGCCCATGCAGGGGTGTCCACCATCGATGCAAAAGAATCATAAGTCAAATTCAGCCACCTGGCTCTCTTTAACAGCAGCACCACTGCCCAGGCTTTGTTCCTCTGTCCTTCTGACCCTGTAACACAGTGTCCATGTGTTACTGAACAAATGTTGTACCTCAATCAGCTCTTTTTGCATAGCTTCCCTGCTGCTCCAACCCTTAGGCTTGGGCCCTCTGTTCCATAGCAGACTGCACCATGCAGCCCTCTGGCTTCTCCCTTGCACACCTGGACTCCTTTAGGAGGGTGGAGCCCAGAACCATGGTCCTGACTCTACAAAATAAAGGTGAATCCACTATCATGGAGTCTGGTGTTTGCCTGCTGACATCCCTAAGTATTAACAAAAAAGGTTTGACCCCTGTCCAGAGCTGGGATTTTAATGGCAAGCAGCACACCAAATTGTATATAAAATATAACAATTTATGCAAAATCTTAAAATCATGTATAGAGAAACATAATACAAAACAAATATTTTGCAGACTTGATTACAGACATCAAGGTATGTAATAGATTTCAAGCTGATAAATTCTCCATTCAGCCAACGCTTTTCAGGTATATAACCTTTCTTCAGGGGTATTTATTAAGTAGATAATTGAATTGTTTCTATACAGAAAAATATATTATGACTTTAAACCCTGCCTCCCACTGTACAGGGTACTGCACATGGAAAAGTCACTCTCAAGAGCACATTCAGTGGTCCCACTAACTGGGGTCACTCTCACATTGTTATGGACAGTCTCATAACTGGTCCTTCTTGACATGACATTAGCAGTTCCAGCCATTGTTTTATCAAAGACAGTCTTATCCACCGCAGTAGTAGGGGGTCACCATCTTCATTTGGATTTGTCGTCTCATGAACCAGTCTTCTGCTGCACTTTTACTGGCCAACTCCCCCGGTGGCCACGAGATGAAATTACAGCAGACATCTCCAGTTGTTTAGCAACCCCTGTTGGCACATCAGGAAACTCCTCTTTGTTGCTAGGGGAGACCCCAAACATATCTGGATAGGAATCTGGGCCCACAGATAAAGACTTCCACTCAGCAACATTATTTCCAGACCATTTCCAGAACCTAGGACTAGAAAAAATGCCATGCCTCAGTTGTCCACATTCCAGGCATGGTACTAGACAACTTCCCTGGTGATTTAGAAATACACAGACACATCTTTATGTGGATGCTGAGCCACATATTCCCTGTAGCTCCTTCTTTCCTTTGGCAATCTTTCTCTTGCCACCATGGGAAACTGCCCTCTCCCAGCAGAGATTTGCTGGCTCTCTTTAACTCACTGTATCGACTCCTCCTGAAGCCACTTGCCACAACCCTTCACAGGCACACTACATGATCCACAGACAGCCTGACTGGCCTCCTCTGTGTTGCTATGGGCAACCACTCTCAGTCCTGACCTCTGGTCAGCCTCTCTCCTTGCACTGAGGAACGGCTTGCTTGCCTTTGGAGCTTGGTCCAGTGTTGCCAGGTGCCGCTTGCACCAGTCCACAGCAGATTCAAACACAGGTGGGGACTCTCTTTCTCTGGACACTCGATACTCGCAGTCACTCCACTGCACAGAGAAACAACAGGAGCACTGTTTTTTTTAAGGGGCCTCTTCCTTCCAGGTACAGCACCTGTTGCACACACCAGCTAGCCTTTACATGGATCAAAATTCGGCCAGTGCCTGCTAAACTGGTCAATATTTGATCCATGTATGGCCAGCTTAAACGATTAGTGTTCTGCTTCGTCTCTTATTTTAAGAGGGTGACAATTCGTTGTACTAAATGGACTTGTGCCTTTTTTCAACCAGACTATGTAACTATGTAACATTGAGCATTGTCACCTTCCTGTGTGAATTACAGGCAGGCTTGTAGTCAACACCCCCTGTTCAATGATAGCTGTTCTGACCATTTAGCAACCAAACGGGCATTTCCGGTTTTAGCAATGTGACTGGCATCCTCATGCAGCTTCTCAGTTTCTAGTGACTTATCCTATGGGGGGCTAAATCACTGATAATAGTAAGTAAGTTCATACTTATGCGAATCAGATGTGGATTTTTCCCTGCATCCAATTTGCATGACAGGAGAGTGTGGCCGTCTCTCGAAGGAACCGGTTCACACATCTCTGGTGCGACCGTGGAGCGCACAGCAGAAGGGTCCTGTGCGTCTTTGGCTCCGTTTCAGGTCGAATATCAGGCAAAAATTCGGACCTAATTCGGACCTGAAACAGTGAATGGGGATACACCAGACCCCCTGCTGTGTCCCGCACTTCAAATAGTGTGAACCCAGTGTGAACCCAGTCTCAGTGGCTGCCGTTCGTTTCTTTTGGCAGTTCATCAGCCATCAGGCATTGTGAATGGCATGGATCTGCATCACTGCACAATGTATTTTTCCGAACCTGTGCCGAACAAAACCCAGAGCAGTTCGGCTCATCACTTGGGGGCACATGTGAGGCTCTTTGTCTCTCTAGAATGCAGTGCTCAGTCCCTGAGAAGCCCACTGCGAGGTTCAAGCATTGTTACATGGAGCTGGGGAGAAACCTGTATAACATGTTCAAGATTTGCCAAAAGTCAACATTTATACTGGACTTCAGGGCACTCTAGCAGCAGATGAGAGTGGATTGTGAGGGAAGACAATGGGGGTTGATTTACTAAAGTCAAATCCACTTTGCACTCCAAGTGCACTTGGAAGTGCAGTCACTTTAGATCTGATCTGAAATGAGGGGAAGCTCTGCTGATTTTATCATCCAATCATGTACAAGCAAAAATGCTGTTTTATATTTTCCTTGCATGTTCCCCTCAGATCTACAGCGACTGCACTTCCAAGTGCACTTGTAGTGCAAAGTGGATTTGCCTTTAGTAAATAAACCTCAATGTGACTAAATATTGCTGACAATGGTTCTTGTAAAGTGAATCTTAATTTTTTTCCCAGTATGGGCAAAGTACACTTTTGTTTTAAACTGTATAAATACATACAATACATTTGGCATATTGTATTTTACATTATTATCAGCTATAGAAAATACACTGAAAAAGTTACCGGATACAAACCTTTGCAGATTATAATATTTCTGCAAAAATACCATAAAATCTAAATCCTTTTCCAGTTTTTGCCACAGTAAAAAAAAAAAAGACTATTTGCATTTTACAGAAAAACAGATATGACACGAACTTTTCAGTACAAGCAAATTCCCATATCACTCACAAAGATGGAACATGTCCTATATTATTCAACAATTTACATTTTGTTCTCCTATAAATATACATTTATGTATTATGTGCAGTGTTAAAAAGTCATTTACTCTTTAATGTCAGTCATTTATTTGCTACAAATGAGTCAGTGGAGCACAGAGTGTCAAAGCTTTGCCATCTGTAGTTGAGACGTTGACTTGCGCCTGGAAAAAAAATAAATATTTCAAATTGTGTCTAATTGGATTGATGAGTAATAAGGAGGGTCTTTTAAAATTAGACTTACCATTGAACCGTAGTCTGCCTGACAATTTCTATCTAGAAGTATGCTGCAGTGCGGATCATTTTGGAACGAAAAAAACTGTACAAAAAGGGGTTTCAAAAAGGAATTTTGCACTTCTCCAAACGAACAGACTGACTGGAGGCTCCATAGTCCACTGCAGAGGTGTGCGCAGCCTATTGCATTAGGGTGTGCACCCCAAATGCATGTATGTGTGTCTGCATATATATGGCCCCAGAACATTGACCTCCCTGCCAGCACAGTGAAAGAAGTGCATAAGCACTTCCCTTATGCATACCTCCCAACATTTGGTGGTGGAAATGAGGGACACCTACTAGCAAATTTATGTAGGCATAGGGCACGCCCCCTGCCACACCCCCTTAAATCAGACTTAACTGGGAAAAAAAGGTTAATTAAATCCACAGGGGCTTTTTTTTTTTTTACCACTACTATTCCTTTATATTAGCTATTAAAATTTACAAATGCAGCAATTTAGAATTTGGATGAAAGGTTTAGCACTGGGAGACACTTTTTGAAAGATAAAATGTGCATTTTTATATACATCTATATAGATGAGACCATGATGAGGGACAAGTGAGGAGGAGAGAGGGACAGAGGGACATTGCTTCAAATCAGGGACAGTTGGGAGCTATGCTTATGGCAGAGCTGGTAAGAGGAACATCTTTCCCATCTCCCTGCCTACACAAAAAGCGATTACCGTATATACTCGAGTATAAGCCGAGTTTTTCAGAACATTTTTGTTGTGCTGAAAGTGCCCCCCTCGGCGTATAATCGAGTCAAGAACTTTTCTGCAGCAGAGAATGACATTTTCCGACTTTGGGGCCTCGTATCTCGGGGTCACTTGGTGCTAGGAACCCAGTGGAACTAGCACTACAACATATCCACATTTGGGGTTTCTAGCATCAAGTGGGCCCGAGATATGGGGCCCCAAAGTCGGTTCGGAAAATGTCATTCTCTGCTGCAGAAAAGTGCTTGACATTTCCGACCCGACTTTGGGGCCCCGTATCTCGGTCAACTGTGTCCATCTGCAGCAATATCATTTCGGGACCCTTTGAGTCCAGAGACCCCAAATTTTGGCTGCAGCTAGGGGCATCTAGAAACCCTTAACTACCAAGTTTGAAGTTTGGGGGACCTATGGCTGCAAATGGGCACAGTGAGGCATGCAAATGGCCATTGTTGACCCTCTTTTACACTTACAGTAGCTGTGCATTTCTCACCCGAGGCTTATACTCGAGTCAATACGTTTTCCCAGTTTTTTGTGGTAAAATTAGGTGCCTCGGCTTATACTCGGCTTATACTCGAGTATATACGGTATGCTAATGCGCACAAGTTGATTAGGGTGTGCCCACACACTGTGCACACGCCTATGGACCACTCCTTCCTGTGAAGACTGGAGGTTCAGGGAAGCAAGAGCCAGCAGCATTAAAAGTTGTAAGTGTTGGGGTAAGAAATTTAACAAATAATTTACAGGTGAATGTTTAATTTATTGTGTTTAATGTGTTAAAATAAAACAAATGCTGAAGGTTTAAAACTGCTTTAATATTTTATTAACAGAATACTGTAGAGAGGAGGAAGGTCCGTAGAGAGGAGGAAGGTCCGTAGGGAGAAGAGGAGGAAGGTCCGTAGAGAGGAGGAATGTTGTAACTTTATGTATCATATACTAATTTTACATTAGGTGTCAGGCACTGTGAAACCATAAATATGTGATCACACGAAGGCACTATTAAATGGCAAGGGATATACAATTTAAATGTGGCCTTGGAGATGCAATAAACCCTTACTAAATGTCATGTACTGTAGGTAGTGTTGTAGAAGAACCCAAACTACTGTCTTGTGTGGTAAAAATATAATCATAATATAAGTTTATTGAGCATATATTGTGTACATGGCATATTAACAGCAAAGAGGAAAGTGCTAAATTGTTTCCATTCTCCCTATATTTATTTCATTTTGCTCATCTATGCAAAATAACTGATTAGCATATGACATACCCATCCAGGCCCTCTTATACAGTATATCCTCCTAGACCTCAAACTTCTGTGAATTTACAAAAGGCACCCTTATCTTATCTATAAGATGGCTGGGTATGGGACAACCTAGCATTTCTCGTGCCTGATAAAATCGCCACCTCGACCACATTCACACATTTCTGCTCAATAAAGTCAGCCATAGACAGAACGATTTTCTTTCCTACAACCATAGGTTGTAGGAAATCGCTTGATAACCCCATCAACACAGCCCAACACAACCCTCCCATGGAGCCATTGTGTTCTCCCGGTGTGGGGAGCTGTCCCCGCTGGGAGAACACAGGGATTACTGCTAGTGGCTATAATAGTCGTTAGCAATAATTGCATGTAAACTGACAGGCTGGTTGTACCCAAGTTAATGGATCAATCAACTTGGGTTTAAACAGCCTGCCCATACATGATTTGAATCTTGGCCAGGCCCCGCTGAACCAGCCGAGATTCAACCATCTATGGCTGGCCTAACCCTCTAATTTGAGGACATGAGGGGAGCAAGATCAAAACCGTTGTCAGGTCTACAGTATTACCCGACTGAAGCCATGCTCAAGTTTCCCAACAATAGCAAAATGTTGTGTATTTTTGGGAAATTGAGGAAAGGAAGTTAACCCTGTCTTATCTTTTGTTACATCTCAGTGCTTTACAGCCAGCCCACCAGCACTATACTGATAACAGGCTGCATGTGACTTTATTCACAAGGCACATTTTCTAATTATTGCTAGCTGTAATTCTTTTTTCATCGGATATTTTTAAATCTTTTTTTCACTAGATTATATTTCACTAGATTATATACTGTAGGAAGAGGCTGCAGTGTAAGCAGCTTAGAATAAATGGCACTCAGGCCATTGGATTTTGGGGTGGTTATAATGTATCTTTTTTGAAGCTCCATGTCTCCAGCTGATGTCCCTTGCCATCTAGAGCTGCACTGTCCAGTCACTGTACAACATTTGATTTGTGATTTAAAATATTATACTTTAACCCCTTCATGCCTAAGTCTTTTGCTGACACTTATTGCTTACAAGTTAAAATCTGTATTTTTTGCTAGAAAATTACTTAGAACTCCCAAACATTTTATATCTTTTTTTACCATAGAGAATAAAATGGCGATTGTTGCAATATTTTATGTCACACTGCATTCGCGCAGCAGTTTTTCAAATGCAATTTCTTTGGAAGAAGTACACTTTCATGAATTTAAAAAAAAAAAAAAAAAAAGCAGTAAAGTTAGCCCAATCTTTTTGTATAATGTGAAAGATGATGTTACCCTGAGTAAATAGATACCTAACATGTCATGCTTTAAAATTGCACACACTCGTGGAATGGCGACAAACTGCTGTACTAAAAAATCTCCATAGGTGACATTTTAAAAAGTTCTACAGGTTACCAGTTTAGAGTTACAGAGGAGGTCTTGTACTAGAATTATTGCTCTTGCACTAATGATTGCGGCAATACCTTACATGTGGGGTTTGAACTAGGGATGAGCCCAATGTTGAAGTCAAATTTAATTTTTTTTGGTGAATGTGTAGTGGTACAATGTACCCGATAACCATTCACATAGGGGGGCCTGGTATGGATTTTAGGGGGGACCCCCACACCATTTTTTTTAATTTTGGCACAGGGTGCCCCTTAATATCCATACCAGAACTGGAGGCCCTGGTATGGATTTAGGGGGGACACCCACGCAATTTTTTTTTACATTTTGGTGCAGGGTTCCTCTTAATATTCATACCAGACCCAAAGCACCTGGTAATGGACTAGGGGGGAACTCACATAATTTTTTTCAATGATTTTTATCTATATTGCCGGGATCCGACAATACAATACAGCCGTGAGCAGTTTTAAATGAAATTTTTTCCTTTAGAAATTCAATTTTGCTGTGGTGCTGTCACGTACCTGGTTTGTGAGACTGACGTGTAGAAAAGAGCCTCTCGTACCACACTGGCTTGTGGGTTGCTGGAGGTGAGACAGCAACCACAGAAGCAGTGGTGCCTGAGATCAGTCCAGTAAGTAGTATAGCTGGTTGTTCGTGGCCGGATGTGCAGCAGGGTGGCTGGCGATGGGTAGGCAAACCAGAGTCATGGCAGGCTGGAATCGCAGCAGGAGCAGGAACTGTATGCGATTGGCAGAACTGAGCCATAGCAGGCTGAATGAGCAGGTGCATGGTCAGGCAGGCCGGGTCGGTAACGTTCAGGCAAATAAGCAGAGCAGCAGGCAGAAGAAAAGTCCAAAACAAGCCGAGGTCAGGTTATCAAGCAGACAGCTTTAGTGTGAACAAGCCGGATCAAGAGGTCAGCACAGGTAACATGTCAGAACACACAGAAGCTGCAGACCAAACAGCAAAGAGTCCTTGGTGTACTCAGCTTAAATAGCCCCTTTGGCGCCAGTTCTAGCGACAGGTGCACGTGTACACGCGTCAGTGTGCGTGCATGTCTGCCATGCAATTCCTGCTGCACGAACATTCCTTTCCTGACAGGTGCTGTTCTAAACATGTGGAAGATGCGCTACTTTACAGGCAGACTAAGGACACCCCCAGGCACAATATTTAAAGGAATATTTCATTTTTATTGTTTCACTTTAACCACTTCAGCCCCGAAAGAATTTACCCCTTCCTGACCAGAGCACTTTTTGTGATTCGGCACTGCATTGATTTAACTGACAATTGCGCAGTTGTGCGACGTGGCTCCCAAACAAAATTGACGTCCTTTTTTTCCCACAATTAGAGCTTTCTTTTAGTGGTATTTGATCACCCCTGCGGTTTTAATTTTTTGCGCTATAAACAAAAAATGAGAGACAATTTTGAAAAAAAAAACACATTATTTTTTTACTTTTTGCTATAATAAATATCCCCCAAAAATATATAAAAATGTTTTTCTTCCTCAGTTTAGGCCGATACGTATTCTTCTACATATTTTTGGTAAAATAAATAGCAATAAGCGATTATTGATTGGTTTGTGCAAAAGTTATAGTGTTTACAAAATAGGGGATAGTTTTATGGCATTTTTATTAATAATTATTATTTTTTTAAATGGAGGCGATCAGCGATTTTTATTGTGACTGCGACATTATGGCGGACACATCGGACATTTTTTACACATTTTTGGGACCAGTGATATTTATACAGCAATCAGTGCTATACAAATGCACTGATTCCTGTGTAAATTACACTGGCAGTGAAGGGGTTAACCACTAGGTGTCAGTGTAGGGGTTAAGTGTGTCCTAGGGGCGTTTTGCTAACTGTGGGGAGCGTGGCTGTTTTTTACACATCACTGATCTCTGCTCCAATTACAGGGACCAGAAATCAGTGACTCTGTTGCTAGGCAGAACTGGGAGATGCTTGTTTACTTTAGCATCTCGCCGTTCTTCCTCTCCGTGAGACGATCGTGGGTATCCCAACGGCGATCGAGTCCATGGGACACGCGACCTGACTCACGGAGCTTCCCGTGCACGCCCCCGCCGCCTCTTAAAGGGCAACGTACAGGTAAGTGATTCTGCCTGTACGCGCCCTTCTGCTGACGTATATCGGCGTGAATCGGTCAGGCAGCAGTTAAGCATTATTAAAATTACTGCTCCTGAGAAAATGGTTGTTTTTAAAACTTTTTTTGTCTCCTGGGGCAGGACCGAGGTCCCCAAACACTTTTTATTGCAATAACATGCATATAAGCCTTTAAAATTAGCACTTTTGATTTTTCATGTTCGTGTCCCATAGACTTTAATGGTGTTTGAAACAAATATTCTGGTGCGATCCCAACCGGGGGGTGTTCGGCTCATCCCTAGTCTGAACACTGTTTACATTTGCAGGCGTAACTTATGTATGCGTTCACTTCTGAGCGTGAGCATGAAGGGATGGAGTGCTTTACATTTTTTTTCTTTCTTATTTACTTAATTTTATTATTTTTATTCTTACACTGTCCCTCATGCCAGTAATAGGCAGTGACAGGTACTCTTTTTTTTTCATTCTTTTTTTTATAAATTTTCAAGTTAGAGAGAACAAAGGTGGTACAAACAGTACAACAAAAAATTTATAAATTAAAAATAATAGTACAACATGTACAAAGTAAACAGAAAAGTTTAGGTCCAATGTCTGATAGATACATAAATATCAACAGGTACTCTTTATGGAGAGATCTGGGGTCTATAAGACCCCAATTCCCTCCTTTGCACTTAAAAGCATTCAAAATGCCAAGTTTGGCTGTTTTGAATGCTGTCATATTTTTAAATCTGGAGCCTTTAAGTCTTCTGTAAACCAGAAGTGATGTCATGACATTGCTTCCGGGTTACTAGATTCGAGACCTGATTCCAGCATTGTTTGAGTCTCCGGCCACCTGACAGACGTGCCGGCTGGTCGCTAGGGTCTCCCGGTGGGACGGGGTAGCCCGGGCGAACCACAGAAAACGGTGGGGGGGGGGGAATGCTTAGCCACATCGATCGTTATCATAAGAAAGCCAACCGTCGGCTCTAAAAAAAACTTTACCTGGGTAATGCGTGCAGCTGCATGCATTACCCCGGTACAACCCCTTCAAGCCGAAGGCCGTATATTTGCGTTACATGGACATGAAGGGGTTAATTTACTTTATTTATGTATTTTAACTTAAAACCTCTCTAGTCTCTCCCTCTTATTTTGTTTCCAAACCAAGCTGCTTACATACTCTCCAGCCAGTAACAATAGTTTTGCTTACGGTCTCTCAGATAATTCACACAAATGTTTATTGCAAGATAAACCTCTCTAAATACGTTCTCATTCTATCTTCTGCATATTGGACTGTCTTAACGCTAGCCAATTTCTACTAAACACATACGTAAAATCTATACTTTGATGTTTTTGCAGTTTGGAAATGTTTTTGCACACTCTGTTTTGAAAATGTATTAAACTTTTAAGACAATGCAGTGTGTGCATATATTAAAAGAAGCTCCTAAACTATACTGATAAATCTTTGTGTCACTGGCAGTTCTATATGCAGAACTTATTTCATAAAGCTTTTGGATTTGTTATGGCTGCCTTTTACATAATTTTATTTAGGCTTATTACCACTGGGTTAAAAAATCATGCAGTTTGTTGGACATTTGCTTGCCTTTCAACTTTGAAAATAGACAGAATTAATATAAATTTCCCCCATTTACTGTACTTCAATGAGGTTTACTGCTAAGTTTGGGATTACATATGTAGCACTAACCCCCGAAAGAGCTGCTGGCTTTATTGGGCTTACCGTTACCTTCTTCACCCTGTCTCCGTCTAGGGGTTCCCGTAGTAGATGGCCCAAAGAAACTGTAGAAACTGACACTTTATCTTCCTTTTTTGGGTTATTTATTCCAAAAAGATAAAACAGTCTCTCAAATGTAGGATAGAGGGTTAGGATGAAAGTCCATGTGCTTTTGGATGCTAAGATATGAAGTCTCTCACTATAGAAATCCAGAGAATTAACGTTTCACAGCTGTATTCCCACAACCACCAGATAGACCTCCTCTCACTAGGCCTAGCAGCCGGTAGAGTGTTAGGTAAAGCAAAATCTCTGCCACAGACTTGAATGTAGAACACTTGAACAAAGTCTCTGCCACAGACTTGAATGTAGAACACTTGAACAAAGTCTCTGCCACAGACTTGAATGTAGAACTGAGGGACTCAGACAAATTTAGTGAGCTATCATACGGTACCAGTATCTCGCAGGCGGTCCGGCGATACCGTATGAGTGTAGATCCATTTAGTGTCCTTAAACTGAGCCTACAGGCTTCTTCTGAGAAGCCAGCCTTAACGCATAGCCTTCTTCCGAAGAGTCCTCCCCTGGATGCTTCTCCAGTTGCTGGGCCTCTCCTCAGATGAGACGGCACCGGACCACTTTTGGATAATTCGGCCCGATATCCATTTAGGCCTGTCCCTGCAGTTGCTTTGCCTCTGGCTATCCAGCCCAGAGACTCTGTATTGCATGGATCCGCACCCCAGGCCAGGAGGGCCAAGGGGGCTGGTCAGGAGGACCAGGACCAAGCAGACAGAAGATATATCTTCTGGACCGGAACCCTGAAACACGTGATCTCAATACCTTCTCCCAGAACGCACAGCAGGATAAGCACTCCCACTGGGCTGGTTCCGAGAGAAAAAAGGGTATCCAATACACCCAGCTAAACTGCATTCTCACACTTGCCGGCGGTGACAGCGACACATGCGGTCAAGGAGAAGTGCAATTCCAGCTAGACTGATACTGAGACCATAATTTGGCATAATTAGCCCTAAAACCCAATTGTGGTTTTAGGAATATTAACTTTGAAAACACATAGCGTGTGCTCGTCAGGAGCCAGCGCTACACATATTTTAAGCAGGATTCAATAAACTCCCCAAAAATCAAACCCAGAATAGTTTACTCATTGCTACTGTCATGTATGAGCAGGAAGAAAGGATGGTTCTTACAGCTACTTAGATGTATGTTGTGGATGTGTGTATTGGGCGTTAGCAGAAGAGGCATGACTTTGCATGGCAAAGTCTTGGAACTGTCTTTACATTTCTGATGTGCTGACAAGGTAATAAAGAAATGCAGTAGCCGTGATAGGTAAAGAAATGTCTATGGACAATTGATATAGGTCTGTTCGGTAGAAGTTTAGGAAGTAAGACCCAGCGATTTGATATGTCTACTTTAATGTCACTCATCTAGTGGTGGGTATGACCAGTTCCAGGGGAACAGCGGTGACGCGCCATCTTTCTAACTAACCCTCAAACTGTGTTTTCAAAAATATTATTTTTGCTTTTTTATTTGAAGGGCCCCCAGATATTCCAGCTTATAGGTATACGATGTACCCCTACCCATTCACCTAAGGTGTAAATGTGTCAATAAAAAAAAACACACAATTTTTTTTAAAATATTTTATTGCACTGCTCCGGGGGTCTTCTTCCGTCTTGGGGGGTCTTCTCGCCGGACTCCTCCGCTCTTTTACCTAGTTCTTTTACTGAGCGGAGGAGCCCAGCTTTCTTCTTTGTCGTCGTCGCCGCCGTCGTCTGGGGGACTCGATCCGCCTTCGGGGGTCTTCCGGGGTCTCTTCTGATCTTGCCGCTGTCGCCGCTTTCTGAGCCGCCGTCTTCTTCGCTGTGCTGTGACTGGTGTTGTGACTTATATAGGGACAAGGGGGCGGGGTCACATGCTCATGTCACATGGTGACCCCACCCCCTATGATGTCACAGTCCCAGCATCCTCCGGTAAAAGAGCTAGGTAAAAGCGTGGCTCTGCCATTCCGGCCAGAGAGAGCAACGAGTCAACATCGGAAGGAGAAGAAGAAGAAGAAGAAGACGGCAGCGCAGAAAGCGGTGACAGCGGCAAGATCAGAAGAGACCCCGGAAGACCCCCGAAGGCGGATCGAGACCCCCAGACGACAGTGGTGACTACGACAAATAAGAAAGCCGGGCTCCTCCGCTCGGTAAAAGAGCTAGGTAAAAGAGCGGAGGAGTCCGGCGAGAAGACCCCCCAAGACGGAAGAAGACCCCCGAAGCAGTGCAATAAAATATTTTTAAAAAATTGTGTGTTTTTTTTATTGACACTTTTACACCTTAGGTGAATGGGTAGGGGTACATCGTACCCCATACTCATTCACATAGGGTGGGGGGCCGGGATCTGGGGGCCCCCTTATTAAAGGGGGCTCCCGGATTCCGATAAGCCCCCCGCCCGCAGACCCTGAAAACCAACGGCCAGGGTTGACGGGAAGAGGCCCTTGTCCTCATCAACATGGGGACAAGGTGCTTTGGGGGGGGGGGGGGGCGCACGGCCCCCCTTTCCCCAGGGCACCCCCCATGTTGAGGGCACGCGGCCTGGTACGGCTCAGGAGGGGGTTGCGCTCGCTCGTCCCCACCCCTTACCTGGCCGGCCGGGCTGCATGCTCAGATAAGGGTCTGAGATGGATTTGGGGGGACCCCCACGCCGTTTTTTCGGCGTAGGGATTCCCTTTAAATCCATACCAGGTGACGGGGCTAGCGCGGCGGCATTCACTGCCTTCGCTAGCCCCGTCTACCTGAAGTCACGTTCTAAATGAACGGACTTTCCGATGATCGGCAAGTCCGTTCATTTCCAAAAGTCCGGCGGACTAGCATACAGACCGCGGGATTGTCCGCCGGACTGCCGAGTCCAAGCGGACAATTTTAAAACAAAACTTAAAACTTAGTCCGCCGGACTTTTGGCGGGAAAGTCCGATCGTGTGTATGAGGCATTAGGCGATAAGACCCAGCAATTTGATATGTCACTCATCTAGTGGTGGGTATGACCAGTACTACCAGGAAACTTTTTCTTAATTTCAATGATATTGTAGAACACGTGCAATTTCAGTCAGCCAATCTATAAGTCTACAGGATGTATAAGAGAATTTCAAGTTTCCAGAGGCACAGTGGTAGTGCAAGGCAGTTGCTTTAAGCACCACATCTTTCAAACTAACTGTGATTTCAAAGCATTATTTTTACTTTTAATTTGTTTGGTACCCAGATATTCCACAGTGTTTACAAACTGGCTAACCATAATAAACTAATCAAAAATAAATAGGAATTCCCTTCCTTTAAGAGCTTACAATTTAAAAAGCGTGGGCTTGTATATGTTAAATAAATGCTTAAAAATTTGATTTTACGCAGCTGAGAACAGAGGAAATGTGATTACTTATAAAAAAAAAGGGGGAAAAAAAGGTATGGTTTTTAATATCTATACACAAATGTTTTGCCTTTCATTTCTATTTTAAACAGAATGGATTGTTTTACAAGGTGATCGTTTACAATCACTTTAAGACTCAAAGCACAGATATACTGTAACTGTTTTGGATGAGTTTTATGCCAGAAGCTAGAAGCTTTTATGCCAGAAGCTAGAATATTGCCCGTATCTGTTGCTGTTTTTGTGTATATCTGTAAGGATCCCCCTATCCTCCAAAGATAGAAGTATATCTAAAATTTACTAGACAGATAGCTAAACATAGTCATAATCATTTTTGTTGTGCTTTACTATGGTTGTATTACTTTATACCTTCTTCCATATGAAATGAAAATACAGACACAATCTTGTCCTAATGTTGAAACATTTGCTATTTTGATAAAAGATTTTTTTTAAGACATGATTCTTTTCTGTAATATGTTAGAAAACAATGAAAAATGTGTTTGGAGAGTGTTTAGAGAAAAGGCGAAGCAATAAAGTGTTATTTGATCACTGTAGAAGATGATAGGCTAAATACTGTATTCTGATGCCCTGTCATTCTACAGCAGGCTAAGCATATGGTTAGTTGACATATTAGGAACAAAAGAGGTAATATTATCCAGCAAGCATACAGATGGTATAAAAAACACGTTGGTTTCCAATCTCATTTCATGAATGAAAAATAAGATCTCATGACATTTTACAGTTCTAAAAAAAGTTGTGTTTTTTGTATATACAGTGGCTTGAAAAAGAATTCATACACCTTTAAGTTTTCCACATTTTTTCACTTTACAACCAGAAATTTAATTGTCTTTTTTGGGGATTTTAACCACTTCAGCCCCGGACCAATTGGCAGCCAAAGGACCAGGCCCTTTTTGCGATTCGGCACTGCGTCGCTTTAACTGACAATTGCGCGGTTGTGCGATGTGGCTCCCAAACAAAATTGGCGTCCTTTTTTTCCCACAAATAGAGCTTTCTTTTGGTGGTATTTGATCGCTCCTGCAGTTTTTATTTTTTGCGCTATAAACAAAAATAGAGCGGCAGTTTTGAAAACAATGCAATATTTTTTGCTTTTTGCTATAATAAATATCCCCAAAAAATATATAAAAAAACTTTTTTTTCCTCAGTTTAGGCCGATACGTATTCTTCTACATATTTTTGGTAAAAAAAATCACAATTAGCGATTATTGATTGGTTTGTGCAAAAGTTATAGCGTTTACAAAATAGGGGATAGTTTTATAGCATTTTTATTAATATTTTTTTTTTTTACTAGTAATGGCGGCGGTCAGCGATTTTTATTGTGACTGCGACATTATGGCGGACACATCGGACATTTTTGACACATTTTTGGGACCATTGTCATTTATACAGCAATCAATGCTATTTAAATGCATTGATTCCTGTATAAATGACA